>QUSF01000003.1:40499264-40550544 GCA_003676055.1 Chloebia gouldiae
TTGGTCAGTTTAGACTCTGACAGAACTGCAGATTCAAGTGGGGATTTTGAAAATCTCAGGCATGACCTAGCTGTATCTCATGTAAAAGCATGACAGGCGTGTCAAACTTGCTTCAGAAACATTGTGGCATTAGGGATACTTAAATTTACAGCCCTGTTTTCCATTTCTTTTCTCTGATGTATTGATTGCTACTCTTCCTCCAAGCTGTTTGCTATGCATCACACTTTGATTTTAGTAGAGGTCTCAGACAGCTCTGGATATCTTGATAAGACAAATTTCTCCTGCTCTGTGGATTTATTTGATTTATGTTTATGGGATGCCCATATCTGACTGTTTGGATATGAACTCCATATACACCAGAATAATTTGATTGCAAGTTCCATAGGTCTTCCAATTACAAGATGCTACAGTCAGATGGAGGCAATATATGAAATAGTATCAGGCACAGCACCAGTCAATGCTTATTTTTCCCAATATGAGATTTTTTTTTTCTATTTCACCCAATAAAAGGTTCAGCACTTGGAAGAAATGGAACAAAATATGATCGAAATTCATAAGTGTGATTTCCTCTTGGTAAAAAACAATGGAAACAAACTGAAATTCAGCTTCTCCATTAACATGATAAAACAAAGTAAGAATTAGGTAAGGTAGACTAACAAGTACATGGCTATATCTGGAAGGAACAGAGGTGAAAAGAGGTTATAAGTGAGAAAGGAAAAAACAACTGTATTCTGAATATTTCAGTTAGTCAAAGCCCTGCACAAATGCCCAGCTAAGTGGACTGTGTCCCCTTTACTCTCTGATCTTGGTCTGCAAATGATTCGTGGCATTCACTGATCCACTAGACCAGCTTGCCAGTCAGTTACCAGGGAATCACAGTTTCTTTTTTGCATTCCATCCTTTCTTTTACTTGATTCAGTTAATCTCTCAGTGGTGTATTTGCGAATGTGAAAGAAGCAGCAGTGAAATGCAGAAAAGTTCTCTCTGTACATGGCCCTTCTGCCACCTTGCCTTTATGCTTAAATGTTTTCTCTTGTGTTTGGTTCTTGCTGCTCCCGGTCTTTTAAAATATATCTCATTTTCTCTAATCATTTCACAAACACAGACTCAACCAAAGGACACCCTCCAGGGTAGAAAAAGTTCTACTTTATTTGCTCTTAGAGGTCACCTCCCCTGAATATTATATTCACAATTTATTTTAAAATTCCTGTTTATCCATTCTAAGTGGTTCAACCCATACATAATGTCCTAACAAAAAAAGACCTGGCCTTGAAACATTCTGAGGACCACCCAAGAATTGCTGAATACTTCCCACTTCCACGAGAACTGAGGGCTCAAAGTAACCCTCTGTGCTGTGCCTTGACTGTTCTGTCAGAACAGGACTGTAAGGCTTCACTCTTATGCTTCTGTTTCCCACCCTTCCTGTTTCTAAGCATCAGCTGACAGGTACCAACCAGTACCTGCGGTTGCATTTCTTCAGGTGTGTCTCAAAGAGAGATGACCTCAGCAGCAATTTTTTATCCTTAGAACAACCTCTTGTAGCTATCCAGTCAAAGGAAATTAAATGTGGGAATATTTCCAGAAAAATTCCAAATCCCATCCCTCAGTAGGTGAGCACACATGCCTTTTTGGGAGAACAGGTTCTGTATCAATCACAAAGAGTTTACAGTTTAAATGTGTCATTTTGGTGTTTGTGACATCCATGACTTTTCATCCTCTACAAGATGATCCTGTGCCATCACAGGATGATACCTGCCTGTCCTAAAATGGAGGCAAACCTTCTTCTCTCAGGAGGTGAATTCCGAAATGGAGCTACATGTGACTTAAAAGTAGTAGTGTATTATTTAGCTTCCCTTTATTATTTATAGTCACCAGGACCCATTAAAGCTGTGAAGCTGCACAAATGTTTGCCAAACTGGAGCTGTATTCTTTTAACTCATAGTACACCTGGCAACACAATCCAATATCATAATAGACACCTGAGGGTATTGTCAGGGGAAAAGAAGTGATGTTCTGAAGTGATTTCAAAAGGAATCAAAAGTGTTCAGTCATGAAGCTAACATTTGGCAAGGGAAAATTAACAGTCTGTAGAGATCACAAAATATATTTTCAGAGGATAGTGAATGGAGATGGATATAAGAAAGCCATGCTAGATGGCAGAACCAACAAATGAGAAAATAAACCGTACCACTCACTGGAAATTTACATGGCAATACATCATCTAGTGGGCTGTAACCTCAGCTAGGTGGGCTGGAATAACTCCATTAAAATCAGTGAACTCAGCAAGTCCAGCTGGGGAAATGGAGAAAGATGTGTCTTTAGTAAGTCTTTTTGTTTAATCCACACTTTGGTGCTTTCTGTGCTGTTTATTTTCCTCTGGTAACACACTAAGGGCCAAATTAATTTTCCAAGGTTGTCCAGCACCCAGCCCTCTCAGCACCATTGCTGCTCCTGTCCGAACCAACACGTGGAGAACTGCAGCAGACTGGAGCAAGATGCCTGTGCTGGGCAATGGTAACAAATGGTAGCCAGACAGAAGCAGACTAGAGCCCCAAAGCACCCTCTGAGCTGGCCTGCCCTCACCAGGACTGGCAGGACAGCCCAGGACTGGCAGGGCCAGGGGTGCTCGGGCTCCGTGGTGCTCCCACTGAGATGTTAAGCCTCATCTCCTCTGCAAAGCAGCCGCTTCTGCTCCTCATTGTTTCCAGAGGAGCCAGGAACGGGCAATTACAGACCTGCTCACATGCTGGCCAATCTGTTGCCCCATTATGTCCCTCGATCTGCCCTCTGTGTGTCTAATGTAGTAGTGAAATCAGACACGGGGCACTCCGCATTCAAAGCACGTGAGCAATTTTAAAGGAAAAGCAAAGCTTTTGGCAAGCAAGAACTTTGAGGGAGCTAAAAAATTTATTTTATGGCTTGTAAAACACACGCTTGTGATGAAATGACCTACTCATATGCAACAGACAGATGGCAGAAAAACACCAGTGCTAAGCACAGAGCAATTTGAAGGGAAACAGGTCTCCTGAGAGTTTTTGCTGGTTTTGCTTATCTTTTTCTTAGGCAGCATGGATACATGAGAGGAAAACCTCTCTATTTGTTTTTCCCTCCACCCTATTTTCCCAGACCTCTATAAGTCAGAACCCACCACACACAAAGCTCTGGAGCAAAGACGAGCTACACCAGGCCTCCAGGTAAATGGATACCTTGGCTCAGAAGGCTGTGTCCTCAAAATGAGTCACTCCTGTTATTCCCTCCCTCAGATTCCAAATGACATTTACTGAGATTTTCTCTCTATCTTTTACCCACCATCAAATGACCTTTAGCTGTGTGGGCAACACCAAATAAATATGACCCTGTCATATTACGGGTTAAGAGGAAAAGCCTAGGAAAAAAACAAGGAATGACGTAAGTACACTGCCAAGCAGCCCATGTATTCATCAACTAATCTCAGGCAGGCCTCCTGAGATGTTTATCAAGTTAAATGCTCGGTTGTTTTCCTTCTTTTCCCATTTTTTCCTGCTGCCTTTTGGATTTGCTACCTATTCAGAATAATTGTCTTGGTAAATAGGAGTACTTTGGAACCACATGCTGGTTCTTCTGGCTGACTTTTCCAGAACTATTCCATTCCTGACCACTGCAGTACAGGAAAAAAGCATTATGAATTGAAGCTTAATGAGCCCATTATTCAACTCCTCTCGAGGAACAAGATATCCTAATTTATGAACAAGATGGAACAGTTGCTGAGGTTTTTTTTGTGATAGTGAGGGCCTCTCTCTGGTCCTCCTCACCATGATTATAACCATAAGAACACAAATATTAAGGACCTGTTAGTTTCCCAGCACTTTTCTGCAACACCCTCAGAAGTCACCAGGAGCCTCTATTTTCCAATGAAAAGTCACTTATTGCTGTCATTAGGGAACCAATGAATTGTTTCTCTGACTTGGCAATGAAAAGAGACTAACTTCAAATTAGTGTCTTTTGAAAAGGAATTACTTCAAAAGAATTTTAGGTATTTTTCCTGTACATTTTAGGGCAGTATAGATGCATGTCCTAAATATTCTCTTCAGGTTAGCTATGCCTGTTTGTGTTTGTGCTGGAATGTCTAAAGCAGTATATCTTGTGGGCACAAACAGTTATTAACCTTGGAGATGGCAAGTTGTAGCCTGAACCTCCTGTCACCTGCCTGTGCATGCTGCACCAGAAGGAACCTCAAGAGAAGGATGGAAGGCCTCTAGGTTTCAGTAAGTCCCTTTTCTGTCACTGTGGAAGTCCTTTTTCAGAGGAAAGAACAGTCTTGAGCAGGCTGCTCACTCCTCACTCCAGAAGTACCTGGGGACCTCATCAAATCTGCGAAGTTTGAGAAGAAACCGTGGTTCAAGTGATTTTAAAAAGCTCTGGGCAAGGAAGGCTCTTTTGCAATGTACTCTCTTTTTTCTACATGCACATTTATCTTGTGGTACAGGCTGGAATTATAAATATTAGTCAGAAAGGTAGTCTTCTGAATGCAAATCAGTCCTGAGATAAAGGAGGAAAAGGTTGGCATCCTCCACTTGGTCAATGGTCGATGATGGGTATCTTCCAAAATCTTTCAGCCCACCAAGCTTACACTCCTTTTTTAGGATGTGGCAATTGCACCCAGTAGTGGACTGGTCTCCACAGGCTATAGAAATAAACTCTGTGTCAAGGTTTGTGTAGATGCTTGGTATCTAGAAGACTAAATTTGGGTAACATGAATGTTATCCTACATTATAAGATTTTATTAGTACTTTGGACTTATCACCACAGATTGCATCCATCTTGGTCACTGTAACCCCTCATTAGGCATTGCAGCCTCCATTTCTTGGGCACTGCCTTTTTCCAATCACGTTGTAAGAAGCCTAAGATTGGCCATTTTGGATTACAGAAGTCAAAACCTGTCTTTCCTTTCTCTCCTTCAAATGACCGGGGCTGTCAAACCTTGCATTGGAGATATCATTTTAGCCCCAGAATAGTTTTCATTTCTTATTTAAACATACATTTCCTTGCCTCTGCTCAAGCTGCCAGTATGTCAGATTTTGGCAACCATGACATGAAAAGAACTGTGTGGGACTGGGACTAGAAGAGGTTTCTGTGCCACAAGAGGAATCATGAGTGTCTCAGGGACAAGTCAAGCTCCTTGGAGGTAGCGGATTCACCAGTTCTGCTGGAACATGGTAAGACAGGGATGGGTGTTACCAGCACTTGGAGTCAGATTTGCAATATATATTTAGTTGTGTGACACCCAGGCTTCATTTGCCACTGAGAAGTACCCTATCCATGCCAATATTATTTGTGAGTTTAATCTTTATAGCCTAATTTTCAAAGATAGCTGTCTCCTCCAGCCCCAGTGACTAAAATTGTACTTAGGGGAATTTACTTCCTGTGAGTTCTTAAATAATTGCTCTATTGGTTACACAAGGGGGGAATATTGCTGCTATTTGTAAGAGCTGTGGAACTGGACTCTTGGGGGTTAAAATTCTCCTGGCTATGATCATCTTCCCTGTTTGGTCAGCTCCAACAAATTGAAGACAAGCAGAATATCAGACAAGCACACAGTACACAATTACATTTCTGACATGTTGCATCTTGCTGTGCTATCTCTTCTTAAATCAGAACCTGTTTTCACTCTCATAATTTAATAGAGCATGATATGAAGCCTTGAATAGAATGCATTTCTTTAAAATTTGACTAAAAATAGCTTTCCTTCCACAGTGAGCTCATGTCTTTTTGCTTTCTTTTATGGTCAGTTGACTTCCATTTCACACGTACACATATTTTATGAAGTGGATTCATACAAATGAGATCTCTGAATTATTAACATACTTTGTGATTTATTTTAGTGGTTTCCTTATATGACTTCTCAGAAAAAGAGTTGGCTGTTATGTAAATGAACATTTTGCAGACATACGGCCTCTTCTTGTATAAACATAGTCAAGTATTTACTTTTTTGTTTTTAATTTGGAAAGCAGTAGAGTTACTGCTGAGGAAGAATTGAATTTATGTACTTTTGTCACCTCTGGGCTTTGTTAATCTCTTTAACTGAAGTTTGCAAAATAAGATGTATACATTTGTTTACCAGACATAAAACCCTGCACTAAGAAAAAATTGGGTCGTGTTCCTACTGAGTTAGGGACCTGGAGTGAAGATGTGGGAAAAGCTATTTTTTTTCCAGACATCTTAGACAACAGGGCTTCAAGGCCTAACTACATTATCTTCTGCTTCCCAAGGTTTTCTGTTAACTCTGGGAAATGGACATCTGCTGGAAGCTCTCTGTATAATTCCTGGTCAGATGGTTGGCCCCTTCATGCTCCACTTATGTCTTAAATCCCTTTTCTGTGTACAGTGCAGCTGGGTCTCTTGTCCCAGCATGGATTGTCCATTTTTATGACTACACTTTGCAGCACAAAAAACTGGGCATTCTTTTAGGCAAATTTTCATGATAAAAGTTCTGTTTTAAAGATAGCTGTATCTCTCCAGAGTTTCTCTGCCACATCTGTCAAAAACCAAATGGCTTAAGGATGGTGAGAAGGGAATTTGCATTCCCAAAGTTCAATCAAAGAAAAAAGCCCTGCTCATGTTGCCTCATTAGCCTGGCATTGGTTTGTGGACCAAGTACCAGCAGGGACCATGTTTGTTCAGGGGAGCTGTGACTGTTTATCAACAGTAATGGGCTTGATTACTCCTAAGACCTGAGGAGACCTGCAAGGGGATTAACACTGGAGGACAGAAAATGCTCTTGGCACAAATTTTCTCATTAGAATACTTATTGGTGTAAAGAAGACAAATTTGAAGGTGACAGTTATATTCCAAGGAAAACCCCTTTGTGACAGTATGCTTCAAGAGCACAAGACCTTTAACATATTTACTCTGTTAAGGATATTCAGGACATTCAATGCATTAAATGTGATAGTGAAAGCAAATAAGGAGATTTGGAAAAAAAAAAGGAAAAGAAACGGAGAAGTAGGAGCCAAGGTTAGATTTCATGTATGTTAGAAGCTGTGTCTACTGACTCAAAAAGCTGTAGCATCAGTTAAGGGATTCTGAGCTTGTTTGCAGAAGGATACACTTTCAACAGACTTGCAGAAATCTGAAATATTAGAGTGACATTAAGACCACTTGATTACACCTCACCATATCAATATGACTTTTCATGAAGCATTTGTTAGAATGTCCAGAAATCTGCTGAACAACAGGGTTCAAATATTTCCTCTCACTATTAGGCCACTATGACTGGAAAAAAAAAAAAAAAGAGGAAACAAATCAAATCAAATCAAATCAAATCATGCTGTTCTGTACAGTTTAGCAGGGTAACCAAAAAGACATGTGACAAGTGGCAGAAATTCAGCCACTGATTCCTTTTCTCTTAATCAACAGGAAAACAATGGGAAGGGATGTTCTCTTACACTGCTGCACAGTAGCTCCTTTTTTGTACTTTGCACTTGAAAGGAGACCTGATACTGGTAACCCTGATCTCCAAAGAGACCTCCACAGAGGGTATAAGCACCGAGCACTTAAAAACTCTAAAACCTGCAAGACAATTAGGATGCCTGATTTCATCACACAATGATAGGGCCAGTCTGTCAGCACTATTATCTGCAGTATGTAAGTGCCAAAACAAGAGTCTCTGGGAAGCCATCTCTTATCATGGACCTAGCCAGAGATACCTCTGGAGGTAGAAACATTTCAGTTGACTTAACAGCTTGAAGCTTTCCTGAAGTTCCAGCAGGGACTTCAGAAGGTAAAGTCCTGGGTATGTTTAACTTCTGCTAAGAGTATGGTTCTACTTTAAAGGAAAACCCTATGGAAACCTAACAGAAGAACTGTGTTTTGCAGAAGCATCCCACCTAACACTGAGAAAATGGTATGGACTGAATGATAGAATTTTCAGTGTTACAACCTTAACTCTGTCCCTTGGACCATCAGTCTGGCAGGGTATACTTTAGGCAGGCTGAAAGGAAATTTCAAACAGCCTGTACCTTCCATTAATGTGTATCTTAACCTCTTTCTCCTGGCATCTCTGAAGTCCCTCCCAAGCCAGTGGTCTTTTGTGTGTCCCATGCCATCATTGTTCTCCCCTCCATCCCAGCTGCCTAAAGCAATGCTCCTTCTTTTCTGACACCTCTTTCCTGTGGAGTCTGAGAGAGGGGAGATTCTGCTCCTTCTCTGTAAATCCCCCATTTAATTTGAGAAGAACATCAAATTTACTATCAGCTAAGCACTGCCTGGTTCAGGTGGTTCCTGAAGACTATGGGAGGTGACAGTTTAGAGAATAGCCATAGCTCTACTCCCATACCTGGATTATATGTTTTTCCTGCTCCAACAGGCAGCAGGAATGTGACACAAATGTTCTCCTTTCACTGTCATTAAAATGTGGCCAAAAATGCTACAACTGCAAGTTCATCAGCTTAATCAATATTAACAGTAATCACAAGAAAATTTCTTCAGGTTAAATGGGAAATGTTTTCATTTCAGATGAAGACCTTCAGCCAGCACTTCAACCATGAAGTAGATGTCTGCTGGTTGCTCATATTTTAATTCTTGCCATATTTTGCCATATTTTAATTCTTGTTTAAAACTGGGTTGTATTTTTTTGAAAAGAAAAAAAACACCACAGAATATAAGATGAGGTATAATATAATATATATAACTACCTCTTGGTGGTGAATATTTTGCTGTATGGCTCATGATATTGAAATGTACATATATCCTACCTGAACAGAAAAACTATTTCCAGTTCCTCATCAACCATTAATAATGTTGTTAACCAATACCGAGTACTGTATCATAAACTGTGATGATTTTTACTCCTTGCAGACTGCAGATCCCCATTACCTGGGGGAAAAAAAGGGGGTTATGAAGGTGATTGTCTCTATTAATTAAGCTATTCAAACCCAATTGGCTTTTCCTAGAGGGTACTTTATCTCATTACAGTTCTCTTAACTTAAACAATAACACAAAGAAGCAGAAACTACGAACCCAATCTCGCTGTTCCCCGTGTCACGATCAGTTAATGTCCTGCTCGCCAGAATGAAAGCAGTGATGCTAACACGTCTAGTCAGGCCTGCTCTTGCCTTCATCTAAGATGGGGAGCAACTCTGATGTTCATTAGAGACACTCATCACTGTCACAAGAAAATGGCAAGTCACACCTCAGCAACAGTGGCCCACCACAGTCCTCATATTCCAGCAGCAAGGTGCTTTTGGATGTAACTTGCCTTTGTAGGCAATCACAAGCCTGGCTACTGCATTTAAAGGTGAGACCAAAGTTCTGTTTTGATTCAAAAGCCACTGCCTCTATGTTGAGAGTGTAGCACATGTAAAGATTTCCAGGACTAAGGCTCAGCATCATTGTTTCTCACACAGGATTTCACCCAGTCATATGGAAGTGAAATGCTACCACACAGCAAATTGTTTTGCCATCTGGACACTGCAGGAAGCATTTTGTTTCTCGTAAACAGAGTAAGATCATCTTTCCTCATTAGCTAGGTCATTGAATGGCTAGCTATCTTGACATGTTGTAACAGTCACACTCCAATGCCTAATCACGTCGGACCAACAGCCTCCAAAATACAAAAATAAGGACAGATCCATAATTTTACATTTCTTTGCTGAAAGATGCCCCATACTCATGTTCAGTGATACTTGGCAGTGTGAATGAGCACCATTCAGGTCATTTACTCAGCACTGACAGTGATTGGCAGCTCTAAGATAAATACCCAGATGTTCCTGTTCATGTCTTGCCACCTTGCAGGACTCTGACAGCTGATTGTAATCCAAGAGAGGATTCATAAAACCAGAAAGAGAGGGTAATAAAGGCCAGATATGCTGGGAAGCTCATGAGAACAGAGAACAAGTTGCTCTGTCAGTGACTCAGAAGCAACCTCCTCCCTTAGGAGTCATTTTATGGGTTTTTTTGTTAGAATTTGAATTAGTGAGAGATTTGATGGATATAAGTAATAATGTTTCTATTTGGGAACTTGCACAGTGAAGAAAAACAATGTAAACAATCAGTGAGTGCTCACTAAAATGGATAGACCCTGAACTAGAACAATGTAGGACTTGACAAGTTGGATCTTTAAACCATCCATAGGAGGTGCAATTGCTGGCATGCAGGTGGAACTCAGTAGTTGCCAGGGATGGAGCAAATTGCAAACTGGTTTCAAAATTGAACATCATCAACAAGCCTGAGAGAGAGAAAAGAAATATGCCAAAGTAGTTTTAAATTAGAGGATTTCAAAACACTTCTCATGGACATAAAAAAGGACAATTTGGCACACAACTTCCTTTCTCCTCTGGTCTCTGAGACAAAGCCTTTGTGTGCAGCGTTGTTTGTACCATATCCGATTCTGCAGTAGTGCAAAATGCATGTGTTGACCCTTCCTTTTGGCCTGCCCTTCTTCCACAAGAAATTGCAAACTATATGGATAAACAGCAACTTAGAGATCAGCCCTCTAATTCTAGTTTCCTTCAGTGCATGGACACAGAAGGGACAGCATCACAGACCTTGCTACTTTATCAGATGGCCTGGGTGGAAGATGGGAGTGCTGTGAAGGGCACAGCTGGAGGCAAGTGAGGGGAAATAGGACAAAAATCAGTAGGAATTCAATATCTATTTGTTCTGCTTCTGACAGAGCAGCGTGTTTGCACAAGACAACATTTGTGGGAAACTTCAGCACCAGGGTCTGCTTTGTAGTGCTGGTGAGCCCTAAGAGCAGAATTTCCCTGTGACGTTTGAATGGTTAAAAAGGTTTTGTTTCAGAAACTAGAGGAAGTATTACAAGTATTATTATAATTAATGGATGTTATTATACTGATCATTTTCTAGATGTGTTGTAGCTAATTTTAGCTAACATGCATCAACCCTTTGTGAAGCCGAAAAAATCACTGGATGTAAAAACACACCAGTCTAAGGAATGTGCAGAGCTACAAGATGGGCACATGAATTTTAGATGCCTGAGACAGTCTCAGTGTCAATGACACATCCATGCAACACATACCCAGAACCCAGTATGGGCAGCATTTGGGGGAGCTGAGTTGGGCAACTCTACAGAGCCCAAAATAACCATCCGGGGAGGAGAGCAGAAATAACATGCATCAGACATGCAGTCATTTTGGCTTCATCCATTCCAAAGACAACTTTGTAGATGACTAAATGACAGGTTCACTTTTGGAATGCAGCATGTATTGCTGATTTGAAGAGATGGTGCCACAATTGATAAACTTGACAACCCCGATTTAGCTGGCCCTCAGGGAGATTGTGACCCTGGGGGAAGATGGTCTTTGTTGATACTTAAGATTAGGTTGAGCTCCAGGTGGAGCTGCAGAGGTTGCCTCCTAAGCATGTGATGGTGTTACAGTCACCAACAAACAGGAGTTTCTGGATGATCTCTTCAGTGACCCTTGCAGTTTGATCTCAGCTGCTGAGACTGGACTAACCACTGTCACCGTTTGTCACAGTCTGAGGAGGACAAGACATGGTGACTGAAGACAGGGGGGGATGAAAAAGAAAAAAACTACTTGATCTTAATTCTGAAAACCTGCTGCCTTGCTGACATTTGTGTTTCCACACTGTATTCTCTGTGTCTACTGGCATGGCTCTTGCAGATGCTCAGACTAAAATTAACCACTACAGCCACCGATTGTTACGCCTCTGAATGATTCCATAATCTGAGCCACAGGGTTTAACCCACAACCTTGCCTCTGCTAAACTGATCCAGGAGATCATTCCTGTAAGGTAGAAGCATAGCAAGAGAGATTTAAGTGGATGGTGACTTTCTTCTCTAGCTGGTGTACACTGATGTGAGAAAGCAATCAGACACAAGATTTTTCAGCAAGTCCCCAGTTAGGGTAACATACCATTCAGGTGCTGAGCAGTCTGTCTCTCATCTAACTCCAAGTTTTGCACCAGTAATGTCCCAAATCACGATGAGAGTCATCTCATCTGACATCAGGTGTCTCTATCTGAGCTGGCCTTTATCATCAGTGAAGTGGGTACTTGCAGGCATGAGTCATCTGCCCTCTTTGAAATGTCTGCATTGGGGTGAGATGAATCACGCTCTTCCCATTTACTACAAAGGAAGCTCAAACCACAAGCTCAGGTAACACGTCATGATATTAAGACTAGCAGAGCACTATTCTTAGTATCTTGAGGTGTGTTAGTGGCCCAGTCAATCTCCTGGTCTGTCCTTTCTAAGAAAAATAAAGCATTTGCCCTGAGAATGATGTGTCAAATTAATGCCTACTTAAGCGGGTGCTCTCAAACTGGAAATAGCCCATTTTCAAGTGTAAATATAATAATAACAGGACCTCCTGTCCTTGGCTTCTACATAGCCAGCTGATAGCCTGCTATATTTTGCTGATGTTTTACAGTCACATCTTCCTGTTATCTTTTAAATTACATTTCTCTAGCCACCTTCTACTCCCAACAAGCTACTAAGAGACCAAACAAGGCACACAAAGAGTGGACACAGCAAAGACAGAAGATAAGACATACAACTGATTCTGCCAGCTGTATGAAAAAAAGTGATTATCCAAAGGACTTTTTCAGTCCTGTCTCTTTTCTTTTGCAAAAAAAAAAAAAAAATACTAGTTACGTATGACAGCAATAGAGACTTCTCCAATAGAGTGATCTTAGTGAGCAGTGTCCATTTAAATTAAATTTTTCTAATCAAATAGCTAACTTCATCAAGCAGCCAAAATCAATGTTTTGTATTAGACAGGGACCCAAACTCATTAAGGCTTTATTATTCAAGCATGCACCTCCCTTCAGCTTTTATCTCCCCTCAAGGGTTTTCATAGCAAAGAGGCTTTTTTTTTTTTTTTTAATTAGCCCTTCTGCCCTGCGGTCTTCTATTTGATTTTCTAGTATCCAGGGAAGTATTGTTTTTTTTTAACTACTCAATCCTTGAATAGAAAATCTTGCCTCTTAGTTCTAGGTTATCAGTGATAATAAAGCTTTGTGGAAGACATTTTGATAATACAGAAACAGAAATGCACAAAGGCAAAGTGGCACTTCAAAGGAGCATTAGCTCTGATATTAGAATCTCATTTATCTGACTCACTCCTAAAGGACAAGTTAGCAATTCACACACACACATGAAAGGCCTTTTGCTTCAGCAGAGCTGCCTGATCCCAGTGCCCTTGAGCGTGTGGAGCTTTATAAATATTGTTGTTGTATTTTTATTTTTCCTTAACTTACTTTATTTTCATATGGAGAACAAATTGCTTGCTTAACTTTTTTCCTATGTGTGTTGTGTGGGACCTGGAAATGGTTGTATAAAGATTATGGTCATTGTACAAGGTGTAATCTGAAGGTCTTCTGCTTTCCCATGTATGCTGAGCAGCCTGTGGCTGCTCACCAGCCCATGACTACCAATTCAGGTACATGTCTCAGTGCCAAGGATGCTGTGCCTTTGCTGCTTAACCATGGTGAAACAGAGATTTTTGGAATTCACTTAAGTTAACAAAATGAATTAAGCATTTATATTTTAGCTTGTAAAATTATGTGTTGAATTTTAACATTTTACATAAGAAACCTCCGCCAAGGTACAAAAGGGCATAAAAAAATGCAAATTGCTGAAGCTTCTTGCATAAAGAATAAGAAATAGGGACCAAAAATACAAAGAACCCAGATAAAGAGGCTCCTCTGTCTCCAAACTTATCAAACTAACATATGGTACTCAGATAAGCACCAAAAGACTGAAAGCGCATGGGCAGAGAGGAAGAGTTAAAAGTTCAGCCATGAGGAAGACCATGATCTTCAGCCTCAGAGACCACCAGGGACCTCTGTGCAACCACCACAGCAAACTACACGTGCCCAGAAGGGCATGGACTTATTTAGCATGAGAGGTGAAGGCAGGCGGGGCCAGGGGTTAAATATGCATAGAAAAGTTGTGTAATGTAATGCATATGGAACACCTTTGGGAATAAAGGTTTGGGTCAGACTAAAGCTCAGTGCACAAATCTTGGAGAAATATCTCACTTGTGTTGGGCACTGACAAAATATACCCACTTCATATCTACCCCAAGTTGTGGAGTCTATTTATTTATTCCACGTATCACTTCAGTGGTGCATCTCGTTGACAGGATAACCAATGCACACACAGCAGGGCATTATTAGCCAATGTTTATGTAATGGGGATGAGTATGTGTCTTATCCACTGAAAATACCACCTGCACCTGTTCGGGAACTACAGTTTTATTGAGAAGGGCATTAGAGCATGTTGTCGAAGGGACTCCTCAAAGCTCAATCCACATGCTGGACCAGACTGATGTCAGTGACAGGTGAATCTGTAGGGTGGATACCACCCTGTAGGAACAACACTGAACCTGGAGCTGCTCACGGGGGCTTATCCCAGTGTATTGTCATCAAGACAGAAGGGCTCATCTGCTGTAGCAGCCAGGGCTCCCAGAAGACAAAGAGATCTAATACTGCTGTCACCTTTTCTATTATTTCCATCCTTTACACAATAACTCACTGTGTGCCAGCCTTGAGTGCCAAGGCAGACATTGCACGTCTGTGGCACAAAACAACCTGGTTCGAGCTGGGTCAGACAGACACACCCCTGGTAAATTTCCATTCTGGCAGGTAGCTAATCCATCTGTCTCCTTCCCTTTACCAAAGGCTTACACTCACCTTACTTCCGTGTTTGACAACTGCCAAAGTCTCCATACCCTGCTGAAAAACTGGGATGTCAAAACTGAGAACAAGAATCAAAAGTTTTCTGCAAGAAATAAGCTCAGGAGCTAGTGTGACTGGGAACAAAGCATTTGGTTAAGTTTTACCTCAGTTATTTTCAAAGCAACCTCGTCACATAAAGAAAATTCAATGTGAATTGTTGGCAAATTGTTCTCCAAAGCACGAGACAGTAATTCCAAAAGGAAACTGTTCTCCTTTTAGTGCAAGAAATGTCTGCAAGCAGCCATTTAAATGTCTATATAAATTAATTAATTCAGTGATCATTTTGCTCCTGCTAATGAATTTATTCATATTCTCCCAAAATCCATGAGTTTATCTATACTCTCCCCAAGGCCTTGGGAATTTAAGGTTGCGCACTATTTTGGGGAAAACCACAATTATAGCAGATGAAAAATAGAATTTATTGAAATAGTGTCAAAGAAATGAAATTGGTCTGAAATGGCTGTCAGGCTGAAAATGTTTGCCTTGCTTTCTTGGTCCAATCAGCTCATTTTCAAAGTTAATTGCTTTATAGTGTAAGCTTGTCAGAAGCAAGCCCCAGCCCAGCACACAGGGCTCTGAACTGTGCATTAATTTTCATATGTACTCTATATGTTTTCATATTTAAACTGGGTTGCCATAGAATTCCTGATCCATCCTGCCAGGATTTTCCCAACAAAAGAAGAGCTAAGGCAGAGCTTAGCACCACCCTACTCCCCACATGGGTTTGGAGATAGAGTTTTCTTCATTCTGCATCACCAGCATGGGAGATAATTTCCCCTATGGTTGTGCATGCTTCTCTGCCTCACATTCCTGCAGGATCCACAAATCAAGGGAGTGTTCTGGCAGCACAAGCAGGTATCTAGCTTTGCAGTGCCTCGTGTGTACTTATTTCTCTTTGTTCTTCTATCTTTTTGTTCTCAGTTTTCCCATAGGTGTCAGTTTAAGCAGTAGATTTTGGTATGTTGCCTCATCTGAACCTGTGTGATTTTGGTGAGCACAGTAAGCCAAGCCAGGCTAGGTCATGCTCTTCTGGAAAGTTCTGTATTGTACTGGACAGTAACTGGAAGTCTCCAGAGTGTAGTGTCTCTGGTGCTTGTTCCAGCCTGTGATGGGGATTCCCAGCCCCTCTGACTTGACACCTTACCTGCATATGTAAGCACTTCTAACCCTGGTCAAAGCCAGTCAAAGCTGCTTCTTGTCATAAATCACTGGTCCTTGGTAACATAAGGAGCCCATGGGGACAAAGGTTTCATAAATGTGTGACCCAAGGATTTCATGTGCTCCATGTTCAGATGGTGGCTGGCTGGCAAACTGAAGAATATGCTGCTTTTAAAATATGTGCCATGAATAGCATTTTAAATACAGATATTTTGCTTGGAACATTGCTAGCTGACTGAAAGGGAAGCTTCTCTTTTTAGCCAGACTATGATTAAGACCATGCCAAATATACCAGCTATGCTTGTATTAAAAACAAGTACTTAGCTCTTAGGAACTCTTTAGATCATTAGCATATCTAAAAATGCCTCAGGAAAAAGGACTGTCTCAGACCATTAGTATCCACCTAGTCTACCCTTCTGCTCCATGATAGAATCAATTAGATGTAAACTAGATTTTTGACAAGAGTTTTTCTAGTCTGTTCTTAGAAACATTTAGCAACAGAGACTCAATGAACACCCAGGCAATCTCCCCCAGTATCTCACAATGCCAAGAGTTAGGAAACTTAATTTTCTGGTCTAAGTCCCTCTTGCTAAAGTTTTAGTTCACTTTTCCTTGTCCTGCCTGTGGTGGAAAGGCCATTCCATGCCCATCAGCAACAGCATGTTTGAGGGCTGCAGTCCTCATTCTAAATCTTCTGTTTTCCTTTCTGGTCTTAGTGAGCACTGCCCATTTGTACAGTCGTTTCTTATTGGTAGTGTTATTTAGACACTCCTACTCCCCATGATCATTGCTTTCCTTTGACTACTGAAATATATCAAGTTCTTTTGTTTTGGTGTGCTGGTAGATGCCAAATACAGGTCTCTAGCAGACCTGTGGGGCTCCCAGTGTCTTATGGATAACACTTACCCGAGTGAATCAAGCGTCTTCCACACATTTTCACCACATGTGTTATCATCCGTGCATGTTAAATTGGAAACTGTCACCCTCAGGTCTTTCTGCAGAACTTCTGCTGGCTAGGAACACCAAGAGCTACAGCAGTAAAATGGCTCGAGCAGTTCCCTCCAGATCAGAGGCAGGTGTGGGAGCAGGCAAAAGGAGGTTGGTTTTAGAGAACTGTGTGATAAGCAGGGAAAGAACAGAACGTGGGAATGCAAGTGTCAAGGGTTCACAGGGAAGCCCTCATCACAGTTGCAGTCAGTTCCCAAAGCACTTTACTTCATTCCAGCCCATCCTGGAGTTTTCTCTGTTTGCTCCAGATAAACTAAAGGAGTTCATCTAGCACTCACAGCCTTAAAGAGGTTCACGAGGTGGTGAAGGTCATACAGTATCAAATTCAGATACATACTCAGAGTCCTCCATGAATGCTATTCTGCTATGCCAGAGCATGGTTCAGAAGTGAGACCAGCAAAGCAAACACTCTGTAAGGTGCTGTAAGGGTGTGCCAGGCTCACTCACAGTCTCCACAGCACTGTGACACATCTGGGCTGAGCACAGCCCCCTCCCCCTCCTACTGACATAGCGATGGGTTAGGGGGTTGCAGTGCTGCATTCAGAGAGGTCACAGCACAGTGTGGTGACAGCATCAATGTGGGGTCAGAGAACAGGAAGGATGACTGATGAAAGCAAGGGTGGCAGGGTGGGGAATGAGGAAACAGAGCCTGGAAAGCTCTGAGCATATTACGCTCTCTTGTTACCAGTTTTCAGTTGAACTGAGAAGGCAGCTTTTTTTTCTAATCATCTCCAGCACAGAGCATATTTTCAGACTATTTGGAGTGGTCCAGTCAGGTAAGATGTTCTCATTGAAAGTTATGTTGCTTGGAAATGAGAAAGTCTGTGTTTGAAAAAAGACACATTTTATTTTTTCCTTGATGTCCTATTGTTTGTCAGGCGCTGACAGTGCTCAGTGCCATGTGCCCAGCATCCATGCCTGGAAGGAAGGTGCACTCTGGTGAAGAGTGGCACAAGGCTGTCATCCTGGTTGCAGAGAAACAAAAGTTCCAGGAGGCACTGCTGTCAGGAGCAGAGGGGACATGGAGCCTTGCAGCTGTCACCCTCCAAGTGAAGCTCCCTATTCACTCACCTCCTGCCATCCATGCTCATCGGGGCTCCAGATGTTCCCCCCTCCCTCTACTTGTCACTCATGAGCCCCCAAGGATGCTAATGCCACACCCTCTTCCCTGCAGCATGAACAAGAAGCACTGTTCTGAACTTGATTTAGTAGGAAGCCTCACAGCAATGATTAAAAAATATTCAGGATTTTGTTGGGGTTTAGTTGTCTGTCTTGTTGTGGGTCTGCAGCAATGAGCCAGGTCCCATGCTCCCAGCGTAATTATTTATGAATGTTCCACAGAGACCAGCTCCTGTCAAGAAGTGATTAAGCCAAATGCTCACTGGGTGCACCACTTGGCTGTTGTGGCAGTCATCCTCACTGATCGCTGGCAGAACAAGATACTGTCCTTATTAAAATAGACTTCCTAATTGCCTCCTCTGGGAAGGAAAGAGTTCCAAATCCTCATCTGCTTGGAAAGCAGCGGACTCAAAATCCCTGTTTATATCTCTATAAAAATACATGCATAGGTGTTCACATGACTAGTTAATGCATGTACACTGGCATGTGCACACAGGCATCTGAGAAAGGTGATAATGACATCTTGAGATCTCCTGCACTGTATGAGGCAGTGGGCAGCTGATATGGTGGCAGGTGGATCTCAGCAAGCATCACAGAGATGACAGCTCAGTACAGCTGTGCAGCTGGGTCCCTTCACACTGGCTCCTGATGGATAGTTCATGTCTTGCTGCCCCCTTTGCTGCACCACAGTGTCATAGACTTCTCCCACTTTGTGGTCCCACAGGCCAGCAGCAAGAGAGATGAGAGAGGTTTATCATCTGTATTTAAAATATTTTGTGGTATTTGCACTCTAAAAAAAAAAAAGCAGGAGCACAGCTTACCCCGTGTCTCAGAGCACTGCTATCAGCACTTGGTGCACTGATTCATATTTCTGCAGAGTGCCAAGGGTGGTGAGTGGTGTGGCCACCTTAAACCTACATCTCCCATATACCCTAGTCATATACCCTAGACACCTGATGTGGTGTGATCAGTGCCCTGATGAGGATTTGAGAGGATAAGGATGGATGAGGAGACACTGACCAAGTGACTTGTCTTCTGCTGTGCACTAAGTGCACCAGAAGTTTCAATATGTGATGGGGATGTGTTTTCTCATATGAACTGTAAATTTTTTTTCCCTGACAGGTCTCTCCTGTTCAGGACTCAGTGCAGCTCCCATTCTGATGGCTACATGCCACCTCTCCTCTGCAACTAAAAAGAAATTAGGCTAAAAATAAAAGGGGAGGAAGATCACTACAGCCATTTCTTGTCTCCCAAATACCTGTTCTTCCACAAATACTAGTTGAGTGAAATTTTGGGCATCCACATCCTGTGTTAAGTAACATATTCCAGCACTTGAGTACATTTTGCTGAAGAACTTAATTGAACCTGCCTTTTGCTAGTTTTATTTAGTGGCCCCCCACTGTTGGAGGAGAAAGTCAAAACCTTTTTCCTCTTCTCCATGGTCACATCACTTATGATTTCACAGACCTTTAGGATCTCCCCTCTGCATTTTCTCTTTTACAAGAAAAAGAATCCCAGAAACATTTATCAATATTAAGTTTTATCTGCCATTTTATTGCCTGTTCCCCTTGCAATTCTTTGCACTTGGTTTTGATTTTATTACACCTATTAATTCATTTTCCTACAGATATTAACTTGAACTTTCACAGATGAAGAACGGGTACATCCTGGAGCCATGGCTCGTGTACGTCACAAGTGAGAGTCCTTCTGCTGTGTTGGAAGGGCTCTTCAAAGCAGGAAGCCTTGCATCTGATTTATGATGTCTCCAAGGAGAGTTTAATTTGTAAATCCTGAACAGAAATTTCTAAAGATTTCAGAAGCATTTAACCCCATTCTGCTGGCTGAGCTTCATACCTTGAAATGGAGAGGATCAACTCCTGGTAGTCGATGGCTTTGGGAGAGGTGTAGGGCATTAACTGATGCAACTGGATATATGTTCTACTCTGCTACAGTGCAAGGATAGAGCTTGGTGAGACATGCAGTGTTTGTTTTAATCCAGTTTTCAGAGGGAAGAGACAGCTTGCTGGTTTGCCACCAGTCTGTGGTTTTTAAAAGCCTTAAAACACTGGTAGCAAAGGGCAGCTGTCCATGGGTTAGAAACAAAAAGAACTTCTTTTGACCTGTAATGAAGTCCTCTCTTCCTAGTTTCACAGCATCATGTGCCACCAGAGCAAAAGGATTTGTAAAAGCCTATAAATAAAACATTTACCAAAAAAATGGGGCAGCTGTACTTCCACAAGCATCTGCTTCTCTCTGCCATGGACACAATCCTTACATGCCCAAAAGAGGGGTGAGGTGAATGAGGTAAATGCTGAGCTGTGAATTCCTGAGCCACCCAGCCTGTTACTAATTACCATGATTAAATATTGACACAGTGACTGCACACAGGGCTCCCAGGCAGAGATCAGTACTCCTCTGTGGTGGCAGCAGAGAAATCCAGACAAAGAAATAGCTCCCCAGGCACTTCTACTGCAAGACCCCATCCTACAATTATCATCCCCTGGGGACTGGCAGCATGTGTGGCAGCTTGCAGAGCTCTAGCAAGAGGCAGGTGAGGGTCAGGAGGTTTCTGACCCCAAATCATTGCCTTTGGGACTCCTTTTGCTGCAGTCTCCAGCAGCTGGGTAGGGCGAGCAGGATGAGACAGCACAGAGGGATCTGCTTTCCTGCAGCAAACACAGGCTGTTACTCAGAAGAACAATAGGGCCCTCCTGCTCTGGCTGCCAACCCCAGGGCATTCTCAGGGAAACTCCCAGACTGACCTCCCAGTCTCGCTTGGCTGCCTCCCTGTACGCCTGCCCAGGCTGGCAAGCCTGGTAATTGCATCCCCCCTACACATTCCCACAAGAATCTTATGATCTGTCCTTTCATGGGTCCCAGTCAGAGAACAGGACAAAAGCTTGTGAACATGCACTTGAGATTGCTCCTATTCAGGAAAATGTCTCATTATATGTATAAGAGTGTCCTGCACAGGGATGGACAAACACACCCAAAACAGGAAGATTTTGCCCTAGAGACGCTTACTGCCAGAATACAGAAGCCTCTGGAGGCCATAATTCCTTCTCTCTCATCCTCTTCCCCAACACTTCTGGTTAACATGCTGGGCTGTGTGCCAGGGGAGCAGATGTACTACAGCATGGTTTTTACTCCCATATCATAGCCATCTCCAGCACTGATTTTGACCATGGTCATTTTTTAATACAGCAGCTGACTTGGCCACCAGCAAAAAATAAAATATGATCCCTTGCAATTGCAAACTGCCCAAAGCCATCTGAGCTCCTTCTCCTCTGGGAACAAGAAGCAGTATCTGAGAAGCTCCTCTGTATCCAGTGCATCTACTTGCCCAAACTCCATTCCTTCTTCATTAGATTTTCCCTCTTCATCTCTTCAAATCATACTGGGCAGCTGCAGAAGGCAGGATGAATTTGTGCCACGTTAGTACTTGTAAAGCAGCAGAATATTAAGTTTTTCAGCTTGACTCTACTCCAGTGCTAAGGTTTTTAATGAGACCTTACCACTGGAGCAGGATCAAGCAGAAAAACTGCCTGTTGCTGCCTGTTGCTTATGTTAAGAAAAATCACTTCCAAGTCTGAAGGTCTAAGGAGCATTTGATTTGTGGCTGAGGTTTCTTATCCTGATGCCAGACAGAAAAGTATATTTTATTTAAAAGGTGATGATGGCACAGGTAGCTTTTGAGATTATACTTGCAGGGAAGCAACTAAGACACAGCTTGTATATTGATATAAAATGTTGCAGGGCACCAGTTTCTCCATTCCCTGGCTTCACACTGCAGCATCCAGCAGCTTTGCCCCTGTAGGGTGAAGGGCT
The DNA here is from genome assembly GCA_003676055.1 of Chloebia gouldiae. NCBI lineage: Eukaryota > Metazoa > Chordata > Aves > Passeriformes > Passeridae > Chloebia > Chloebia gouldiae. The sequence continues at coordinate 40,521,078 of QUSF01000003.1, forward strand.
GCAGCTGCTGCAGCTGCCGTGAGGCTGGTTGGGACCACCCTGGCTCCAGCTTCTCTCCTTGTTCTCCCAGCAGAAGTGAGGATGGGGGGAAAGAGGAAGGAAGTTATGCTGCAGCTTCTTTCCCCGTGGAGTGTCAGAGGCTGCAAAGACAGATGGAGGCAAGGGGCCAGAGAGTGGACTAAGGTACTTGCTTGTGGTGGTTGCTTATCCCCTTTCAATGTACCTTGTGGTGAGGATAGCTCATATTCAGAGCCAATGGCAGCCCTGAAAAGCACTTACAGAACCTACTTATTTGGGATGGGGAGAGGAAGAGGAGAAGACAGGACACAATGTATTTATTATCCACCCCAGACATAAACAACAAGCTGTTAATTACCCGACTGTAGCACATACAATTGCAGCATACACGGTTTATACTGGAAACTGTCATTCAAAGAAAATACCAAGGATGGTATTCCTTTGGCTTCTGGTTTGCCTGCACTGAGCATGTTGCTTGGTACTTTAGTACAAACCTGCTACATTTCCAGTTAACCAGAACTTAGCTGGGAAGAAGTCTGAGCCATCCCCCAGGTTTGCTGATGGGCTGGGAGAGGGGTCAGGGAAGCTTGATTTTGTTCCATTCCACCTCAGACCTCTCCCCTGTCTTCAGGGAAGATGCTGGGACTGAGGGGGTCATTCTAACCCAGGTGTAGGTCCCACATATCTGGCCTGATTGAACTGGTTTTTAGCACCTGAGAGATACCCAGTGTCCAGCAGCAGATGTGCTTATCCAGTGGGAATGAAGGGAAGGGTGATGTGGGAATTTTTAGAGAAGGAAACACACTTTGTCCTGATTTCTCCAGGTACTTTTGTAACCTTGAGATGAGTGAAAGAAGCTTCAGTTCTGTTCTTCCACTTTTGATGATACTTTAATAGTTGTTAATTAACACAGTTGTGCATTCAAGGACTTGAGCACTCGTGGTTTAGGTGTAACTTCAACCAGCACTGGAGGATTGGCATGAACATTGTGGTCCATAGCCCAACAGCTGTAAAGCACGTACACAAGAAGTGACACACCACCATCTCAGGCAGTCATTTGACTCACATTGCTTTTAGCTGTAGCTTCTTTTCTTGCTATTCCTCACCCCTTAAGAATCCCCACTTGTTATGCCATCATCTGATTTGGGGCCAAAAGGTGAACCAGCCTGGGTTAGAAATAACTTTATCTGTATGGAGGTTGTTTTCAACACAAATCAAGTCTTCAGTCTCTTCATTGTATGTACTGACAAATAATCTCACTGACACAACCGAGAGAGGAGGCTGGAGAGAAATGAGTGGGCAAATGCAGAATGACGTCTCACTTGAGCAAGACCTCCTCCAGAATAGTGCATGCCATCCAGGTGCTATTTCCTGTTCATGCTGCTACACATAGAGGGGCTGCCTACTGCTCACACTCCTCAGAACCTGCGTGGGCAGCGCAGTGGTAAATGCACTCTAAATATGAGTATCAGCAACTGCTTTACATCTACTGAAGACCTGAATGTGTAATGTAGAAGGCAGTAGTTCAAGTGGTAGTCTCAAGCCTTGCTGTTGGTTCCTCAGTGACTCTTCCCTAGTTCCTGTTTTTTCTAGCTCTACTTCCATTTCATACATTAAAACACGTAACAAAGAATTTCTATCCTGGTTTATGCAAATTTGTAGCCAGAACTTTAGTTATTGAAATATCATGGACTTAAGTATAATTGGTCTGAATTTTCTAATGAAATTAATGCAGATTTTACTCCCTTCCTAAGAAGAACTAAATGCGTGGTGGTAAGTTATACCTCTACAAATCAAGTACTTATTGTCCACCTGAATTTTTTCAGCCTTCTTTCAAATCACTTTGTCTCCTGCTTTCCAGAAGAGAAAACTTCAAATGCTTAACTTCAGCCTGTAAAAGTTGTTCATGGGTTGGCACAGAGTGTGAGCTGAGACAAATGTTGAACCAGGCTATCTGTCACTTCAAAAGCCATCAATCCAAAAAAAACAGGAGCTGATTTTACATTAAGGCATCCATGGCACACCAGGTCCTCAAATACATTGTAGTGGAGACTTCTATAGGTTGTTAAGGGGCAGGTTTGTATTTATGGCACCAAATGAATAAAAAGAGGGAAAATTAATTTCCTGTTTTGAAATGAGTCTCAATTTTATCATAGGGAAAACTACATCACAAAGCTGACTGCAATTTAATGTACACAGCTTTCCTATTTAGCCATTAAGCAGATAATTCTCTGCTGGATGGATGTGTCTTTCCTTTTAATGTTAATGATAGTCCCACATATGCCATGACACAATAAATTTCAAACTATGTGAACCATTTAATCCCTAAAGGAAAATGGAGTAAATCCTTCAAGCAATGTAGGATCTGCCAACAAAGTGATGGGAGCCTGTGAAGGCTAGAGAGAGCTTCTAGCAGAGCTGAAATGTAGGGATGTTGCTTCGCCAGCTTTGGCAGCAAAGACAACTGAAGATGTTCCCATCTATCCTGTCACCATCCCCATCCCCTTGCGCTGTCATCCCTTGCTCCCTGATTTGAAGCAACTGTAAAAATGAGCTGCTAACAGACCTGAGGTTTAAATCACCCCTTCAGAAGAAACCAGAAACCAGGTTGCCCTTGTTGGTCTTTAACCCAGTTCATTTCACAGTTCTGCAGGCAGTTGTACCAGAGGCACTGGAAGCAGCAAACAGTGGCCAGAGTCCAGGAACAAGCAATTAGGGAAGGGCTGGGGAGAAAAGCTGCCATGCTGGCATAGGAGGGAGCAGGCAAGCTGAAGGATGTGGAGGCTGCCTGCTTTGGCACACATAGCATGGCTGTGCCACCTCTGCACAGGAACACTGGCTCATGGAGCTGTGGCTCACCCAGCTGATGACTCCAGCAGGGTTTGGTCATCACATGGCTTCTCACCGGTGCATTTGCCCACGCTTTGAGATGGACTGTGAAGTTCTCCTGGATTGCAGCCAGGTTATTCAAGGTCCATCCCTGTTGTCAGCTCTCTGAGGCACTTCTAGAAGTCATGGACACATGTCAGAGCAGCATGACAGGGGACTCCATGACCCAGAAAATCCTGAAGATGAATAGAAAAGGCAACATCAAAATATCCTTTGGAGTTCTCTATGAAGCCATAAAGCAATTGTTTACATGGACAAAAAAATTGAGCTGGACAAAAACCAGCTCTAAGATTTACTGATTAAGCTGAAGAGGAAACTAGGATTTTACTCTTTTCATAAACCACTGAGCTTTGTCAGTAAAATCAGCTTTAGCTGTGTATTTTCACACAGATTTCACAACTTAACAAGCTTATCAATAAAAAAACCCAGTGGCATCCTCTAATATCTTGAATGCTAACTTGCTAGGAGGTCAGAGCCACTGCAGAGGAACTAAACTGGTCCTGCCTAGCCTATTCCCATGGATTGAAAATCCAGTGGGTGTCCCCAGTAACAGCCTACTTGCAGACCTGGGATACTTTAATTCCCTGCACTTTGTCACAAAACATGTATTTCTTTAAGAAATAGAAGGTTCTTGCCCTTGGAATTGAGATACTTAGAGGTCTTTTCCAACTTTAGTGATTCTATAATTCTATAATTCTGTGATTTCTGAGGTAATCCTCATGCATTAATGCAAGATTATATCACATAGAGTTGAAGGAATGCAGTCAATCAGAGGAGAAGCAGAGGAGGAAAATTAAACCAGACTTTTGTCTTCAAACACAGAACAGGTCATCAGATAGAGTTGTTTCCTCCTCACATAGGGTTTTCTTCCATGAATGAGTTAGTCCAGATTCACATGGAGTCTCTCATATGGCACCAACAGGAGATGAAAGAGAAAATAGCCACGAGGGTCCACACTGCAGATCTGACAAGTCAGCCTCTGCAAGCCCTGTTTGCCACCCCACTTTCTCTTGCCCTCTCAGACTGATGGGGACTTTGCAAAGTCCTGATGTGTTGTTATGGTCAAGACAGCTCCACATTCAAGGCTGCTGCTCACTGGCTGCTGGCAGTGGCTCCTGCCCCTGCATTTGACCTGCTCTTCTGGCTGGCTGTGGTTTGGTGAACCACATCCCTGCTCCCACATTCCCTGCATTGGATACCATGTGCTGTAGTAGTATAAGCAACAGCAGACAGGAGCAGGGAAGAGGACAGAGCATCTTTCAAAGGATACTTGAAAGAAATGCCCACCTTAGCTAGGAGGAGCTGTGCTGTTCATCAGAAAGGCTGTGAACTGTGACGGGTTTTCAGGGCGACAGTGGAGGTGTCAGTAGAGATGTAACTCTGAGCAAGGTTGTCCATTCAGAAGCACATGCCCACCATCTCCATTGCCAGGACAGCTAATATGAGCATCGGTTATTTCATCAGTCTTCTCCTGCTTCTTGGAAGCTCTACTTCTTTGCCATCACAGCTAATGAATCATTTTTATGAGATATTGGGAATGCAGATTGAGACTATTTAAGTATCACTGCCGATAAAGAGTGCGTGCATTCTGAGAAATGACAGGTAGGTGACAGGCACTGACTGGAAGGTTTACTCTGCCAAGCAGTAGCTACAAAGGCAAAGGAGAACAGGGGTTCAGGAACATACAAGACCACATAAGCTGCCCATCAGACATGCTGGCTTCAGTGGCAGTAGTCAGAAGCATGCCATTCACATCTCCTATGTGATTTGTTTGTGTGTCCAAATGTCTGATACACGACAGCAAGCGTCAGGCCACTGCAGATGACTGAATGGCTAAACTTGGTCACTTTGCTTTGATTGTAGTAACTCTCAGCATAGTGATCCCATTAAGCAACCTGTAGGCCTGGGCAGGTCCCTTCTCCATGGGTAAAGCTTGCCATACAGTGTACAAGCAGCCCTGTTGCAGGGCCAGTAGGAAGGAGGAGACTTTATTAGAAAGGAAAACATGACTTTTATTGTTCTGAAAGAACAGTTGGTGGTGAAATGTGTGATAACATGTACAAGTTCATGCAAATGGATGTGGTGACAAGCTGTGCCAAGGGTGCAGAGGACTTTAGCCTCAGAACTGCAGCAGTGCCTCCTTCACAGAGCAGCAAAGAGCCCGGTCTGTTCAGTGTGGTGGCTGGCTTGGTTGTGGACCACTCTGGCAGCAGGATAGTGCACAGTCATAAGGATTTGGGGACCTTCCAATGCCCTTTTTGCAAAGGTTGAAGAAGCTGAGTGACAGGGGAAGGGGCCAGAGGTTGGCTGCAGCTCCTGGAGCAGGACCAGGTGCAGAGCATCTCACTGGGGACTGGTGAGGAGGAAGAAGAGAAGCAGTGGCTGCTGTACATTGCTTGGGTTCCACTTCTCTCCAGAAAGATTCCAGTTTTGATATATTATCTCCACCACTTGTTACAAGTTTCTGAAGACAGTTTAGTGGTGGATCTGGCAGTGTAAGGTAAAAGGATTGACTTGATGACTAATTAGAGGCCTTTTTGGACCTTAATGATTCTAACCCAGAGATGGCAAGTCTATCCCCAGTTTCCCTCTTGAGTTCCTTCACGTGCTGATGGATGAAAGCATGTTCTTGGGGCCTTTGCTGATCTGCTGCTGCAATGCAATCTATCTTTTAGCAGGGATGCTGCACAGGCCAGTTATCTACTTGATTGCCCATCTCTGCCTGGGAGGGTTTAGGGAGTGCTGATGAACCCTGGTTAGTGATCATATTACCAATTCTGCAGGAGTTCTGCCCTCCCTTTTTTTGGATGACATAACAAAAAAAACCTGTACATTGACAAAATCTAAAGGAATTTAGCAAGAGCCTTGCTCTGGTGATTCCCAGAAAGGCGTCTTCTGCTATCCTGCAGAACTGGAAAAACATAAAACACAAACACTCATGCACTGGTCCTGATGTACAATTGGAGAGGTCTCAGCAAACATTTCATTATTCCACTTTATATCTGCAGCTCATGGATTGCTGCATCCATAAAACTGTCATGCCCTTCAGGCTCAGATATTTTGTGATGGCAAGAAAGGGTCCACAGTCTGTGCTTTGTAATTTAGGTTTTGCATAAATAATTTTATTGCAGCCTGCTACACTGACTTCAGAGGGCTCAAAAAACAGAGCTGAATTCATCAAGGTCAAGGTATTCACTTTCCATAGCCAGAGGCACATGAAGGAGATATGTGACCAGCACCTGGTTGACCACCCTAGGCATGGCAGCCAAGAGGGTCACTGAAAGCTGGGTGACACATCAGCAGCCTTTGTTACAAGATTATGTGAGCTGGGCACAAACTCAAATGCTCAGCACCCAGAGCTGCCACTCCCCATCGCTGCTACATGACTCATTGGCAGCTCAAAACCTTTCCTGATAAGGGGTTTGCAGAAACAAAAAGCAATAGAGTAAACAGAGAGAAATAGGATAATAAAAAAGAAAAACCTTCAAGAAGAGCCAAAATTAAAATTTCCAAACTTTCATTAACCAAACCAGATAGTGTGAAGGCATAAAAGCTGGCACTGATTTTCTGAGTGAATCGCTGCATTTCTAGCACTATGTGTCCTCCTGAACCAAGACTGCAAGTTTCTGCTCTTCACTAGAGCGAAGCATATGATCCTTAAGGATGCAGAGGAAAATTGAGAGCTGTGCTTGGAGGGTTTCCAGCTAAACAATAGGGAAAAGGGCAGCCACAGACCTGAGTATGCTGACCAGGAGAAAAGCTGGGGAGAAAGAGGCATATTTTGCAAACTGCACTCCCAGTTATTTAGCCTGCAGCTGTAGCTGGGGAGAGGGTGAGCAGTGTATAGGGTGAATGCAAACTCACATGCACTCAAGGTAATTAATTTCCTTATTGCTGAGAAGTGTGATGCACATGTTAGCAGTCCTGCGGGCACTGGTTTCAGTTCTCCCCTGACAGGACTGCTTGCTGCAAGGCAAAGACATGGAATTCATGGACAATGTCTATGCTGACTGGACATGGAATGATTGTCTGTGACCTGCTTGTCAGCCTCAAGTCATTTCAATGTGGCAGAGATTGGCTCCCTTACACTGCTGTTCCAACCCCAGAAGCTGAAAAAGTCCAGGAAAAACTTAGCTCCACCTCCAGTCCTGAGCTGGGGTGGCAGGTAAAAAGAGTGGATGCATGAAGTAGGCTGGGATTACAAGGATCTGGGCAAGCAGAGGTAACATTTGATCAGCAGATGCAGCGTGGCTGAGGCCAGCATGGCACGGTGCACACAGGTGAACACTGAGAGCAGAGCAGTGTGACCAGCAGCCACACCACTGCAGCACTGGAGTGCAGATACACACACAGGCATGGCTGGGGCAGAGCTTGCTCTGCTGAGACATTGCCTCTGACTCTGTACAGTCCAGCCATGATCCCAGAAGGAATGGGTACCATCGGAGCCAAGAGGTGTAGGCACCAGCTGCCACTGCCCCATGCAGCTTTGACGATGCTGGCACCCATCTTCCAGCTGCTTCTCCCCCTTGCTTCAGGTTCTCAACCTGTCTGTCTGCAAAGGAAAAGCCTGTCTCCAAAGCAGGACTTCCTGGCCCATGAGCTGATTCTTTTCTTCCCCAGCCTGATCCCTTCTCCAGCAACAGCTGAAACTGCCAGAAAGAACAAGCAGGGTCTCAGAGGGCAACCGCAAACTTGCTTTTATCCTTCCTGCAAAGCTAACATCAGCTAGAGCTGTATCGAAATGTAGGCTCTGCTGACCTCTAGGGGACTGCTACAAACCCAAAAGCATAAAGGCTTCAAAGCTCTTACAGACCTTCTTCACAGGCTCCTCCAGAGCCCTGTGGTGGGGATAACATAGCTGACAGAACCCACTCCTGGTCTCTTTAGCACTACTAGAAGCTGTAAATAAAACCCTGGCTTCAACACTGCCTCTTCCATCTCACCTTTATGGCAGCAATACCTCAAGAAATGTGTACCAGAAAGGTTAGGTTGTTGGGGAGATATTACCTGCTATCAGACTGCCTCATGTAATTGCTGCTTTCCAGCATGCAGAAGAACACTGGGAGTTTGCAGCTTTCAGTATTTGTTTGTTTAATAAAAGGTATAAAAGCCTTGCCTCGGTGTCTCAAAAGTGGTACTTGGTGAAAAGCATAGATGCATATACCTAGGCATTGGAAATAAAGTTAAATGTGCTTTTTTATGGCATTTCATCACTTAGTAAACAAGTGGCAGAAGCAAGGACCTTGTCACAGAGTAGAAGGAACATGAAGAAAATGTAAAATCTGATGTTACCTGTAAATCAGCACATGGTGCTGGCCAAGGGCAGCAACAGCATTTCCCAGCTGCCTGACTGAGGACAGCTGTGGTGGGGAACAGTGCATTAGGCAGGAGCCAACAGAGGCAGCACATACTGTATACCTCTAATGGACCTGCTTTTGATACAAAGCCAAAGCCTATCACAGCCCGAGAGCATCCTAATTTCTTGATCTGGGGAAGGTGTGACATGACTTTGGAGAGCTGGTGTATAAACAGACTTGAGCTGGGTGGCTGCAGCCAACACCTTGTAGGGCAGCTCCCCACCTCAGCAGGGCAGATGGCTGTCCCTGGGCTGAGGTCCATGTTAACAGACAGCTGATGTCTAAATTGTTTAAATTCACTTGACCTTCTGACACAGGCAGAAGCCCATCCAGCAGACCTGAGAGGGCAGCAGGCTCCAAGCAGCTGAAAGGGTACTTGGGAACAGCACTGCTTCTGCAAGGGCAGCTGTATCTGCTGCCAGAGACCAACTGTCCCAGCAGTTCCAGCTCAAGAAGCTGTGGGGCCTGTGCTGTTGGGATCATGCTGCAATACAAGGGAGGCAGTCCTGGCAGGCACTCCATCAGCCACAGGAATGACTAATAGGCAGCGCCTGGGGTTCTGGGCACACCAGAGGACATGTAATTAGTGTGCTCCTACTCAGTGCTCATGCCCTAGGAAGTGCCAAAAATACAAGGCAAATGCTAAGTAAAAGCAATTCCTCTTCCATGGGCTGGAAGATGTCAACCCACAGAGGCTCATGACAAAAGGTAACAACTGACTTGACTCTTTCAAGTAAATCAGGGTGAGAAGATGTCAAAGTGGCAATTAAGAGTGAAGTGTTTAAAGAGACAATTTTTTGAACAGAATAACCATTTTCATTTCAGCATTCTTACATGTCTCTTAATTAGATGTCTTCCTATTCTGTGCAAAACAGAAAAGGACCTGCAAGGCCTGAAATAATGGCTCATACAAATACTACGACCAATTCCCAGCTTCTGACAGCAAATCCACTGCCTCAGACTGTGCCAAACCAAACCACCTGATGATTCTGGGTCCATCAGGGCTGGCTTTGCAGCGCCCAAAACTCAAATGACATCACTTTCTCCTCCTTACACCTATAAACACTGTGTTATCCCACCATGCACCAGCAGTGCCCATGAAAGTCAAGCCTGTGCCACATGCATTGTAGCTGTGTTTTAGCCCCCTCAGATTCACAAATGAGTTGATTTTGCTCACAGAGAAAAGACACCATCAGTCATCAGAGTTTGGTAAGCTCTTTAATGGGAAGCTCATGGTGTAATGACACTGCTGGATTTGACACCTTGGTGATGGATGAGGAAGGAAGATCAGAAGGCAGGCAGTGCTCCACTGTAGGCTTACACCTTTAAAAGTGCTGAACAAAAGGGCAACTTCTTTTGCTGACTCCTTTCACAGCTTAATAGTCCCAAAGACAGAGAGGTCTTCCAGCCAGAAAAATGGTGGAAACCACACCAAAGACAGCCTTGGCACGGCATGGCACAACATGATTTCTGCTTGGTGTGTTGAGGGCTGACTAGTCCCTGCATTAGTAAAGGAAAACTTGACAAAAGAATTGCATTGACTGAAATCCAGAGCTGACACTTTTACCACCCCTGAAGATGAAAGCTTCCTTTACATGCAGTGTTACCACAGATCTTTGCCTACATGAGCAACAGCATGTTGGTACAGAAAAGGAATTTCAAAGTTCAATGTATTTTACATGAAACCAGTAAGCTTCATTATAGTCAGCAATAACTAGTTCAAAGAAGTTTGGTTTTTTTTCTTGTAGACAAATGAAGGCCCTTTTTGTTAATCTGTATTTTTATTTTTTATGCCCAAGCTCATACTGACAGTGTAGTGATACGCAGCTCTGTAAAAATCGGGGTTTGCAATAATGCAGATGTGCCTTTAGGGACTGTCTTTCTTTAAAAAAAATAAGCAATGAGAAAAAAGTCAAATACAGATCATATAAAAGATAATTTTACTCACTGAACTAGTAAATGTGGTTAAGTGAAGAGGTTTCCTCTGCTCACCTGGCACAGACATCAGACAACAATAGTGCAGCTAAGTCTCAGAAGTCTAATAAAACCCCAAAGTGACAGGGTCTGCCCTCTAAGGACCAAATTTAAGGACTCTATTTAAATATCTGCATTGGAAGTGATGTCCCCTGAGCCTTCAGCTCCGTGGTTACCCTGCAAGGATGACCTCAAGTCCAGCCTGTTACAGGACCTAGGAGTTGCTGTCCTGAGTCACTCCTGCCTAGCTCTCACATAAAGCTTTCCCAGCTGCAGCTGTCTGCAGAGACAGGCTGCTGGGGAAGAGGGGAGGTCCTGCCAGAATTAAAAACATAAAACAAAGCATTTGCCTCTGCTCAGCAATTTACAGAAAGGGGCATCCAGCTACTGCCCCTGAAGGGATCTTTCCCAATTTCCCATGTCCTCTGGCCAAACCAAAAACAGCCAGCAGAGAGAGAGACCTCCAGTGACCAAGGAAACCAGACAAGTCTCATTTTCTGGATTTCCAGCCTGGAGAGTCTCAATGGGTTATGATTTTCAGAGATTGGATTATCTGGCTAGACGTAACTGGCTGTGAAAAAACACTGGGTTTGGCATCTAAAATGGCTGCTGTCTTCTGCACAACCCCTGTCTGGCATGGACCACTCACGGGTCCTCAAGGGATTACACATCTCCCATGCCACCTCATCCCCCTGTACAGGAAGGACAGTGTGACTCAGACTGGGCTGAACTGCAGCTCCACTGATGCACCTGGGTGCAAGCTGTGGGAGGTAAGAGGTGTTTCTCTCCTCCTTCCTATGTTTCCCTTCTTCTGGGAGTGAGAACTTCTGTGAAGAACAGAATGGTAAGGATGGACAGAGGGTATGGATGCAACCTCACTTCCTGCCACTGCTAAAGCTAATATTGAGTAAAACAGCCATAAACATCAGCCCTGGATCCCAGACAAAGATCAAAAAAGATGCTGAAAGAGGCTGGGAATATGTCCTGAATGGCAGCTTTCCAAAACAATGTCCACAGTGTTATTGCAATCGTTTTTACTGTCACAGTCTCATGTCCCACCTTGCAGAGGGGTAAAGGGCAGGGACCTACTCAGCAATGTTGCAGCAGAAACTCCTCCCTGCTGCCCCCAGCCACCATATCACCCAGCACATCTTCCTTGGGACACAATGACAAGATGCAGCGGCTGACATGCATGTCACTGATGCAGGCAAACTGTGGCTATTCCCAGAAAAAGCGGCGTTCTTACAAGCATGATTCTTTCAAAGGGACAGCACTATGCATGGAGGGAAACTGCCTGCAAAAGAGCCAGGAGCAGGGCAGGAGGTGGAGCTGAAGTCTGGTAAGGGCTCAGGTCATTGTGCTCAGGGGTGGGCTATTCCCCCATTTCTGTGAGATAACAGTATGACAATTTTTTTCTCTCATGAGCAAGTCCTTTTAAAGAGACGTTACTGTGCACCTAAAAAAGGTGCTTCCTGCACCCTGACTGCTGTTCCTACCAACTCATGCAATATCATAATGCTGGAGAAGAGGAATAGGCTTTTCAGTTTGCCTTCTCTATCCCTTCCTCCCTCAACCATCTCAATGCATTAATCAAGCAGGACACTAACAGGAGAACACAAACAAGCTCAAGGCATCAGTATTGTCCAGAGGAGCTTTTTCATAAACTGGATGGGTTCAATATGCAGATACTTGGCAGGATGCTTTGGCTGTCTCAGAAATATCAGCATATCTCTCTCTGAAGGGGCTTTGCTCACTCCTGCCCCTGTACCCTGCCCCTGCACTTGTCACAGTTCTGAAATCTGCCTTTCCATCTGGCATCCCATGTATTTCTCATCACCCAAGCAGCACTTTGCTGACTTCATTCATGCAACTCATATTCAGAAGCAGCAGTTCTGCAAGAATCTCTGCTATGCTGTATTTATATTCAGTTAGAGCATGAAATGCCTACGAGAAAGGCTGAGGGAAAAGGGAAACCCTTCTGTGTCCTTTCATTACTGGTTTGCTCTGAGGATAGGCAACGATAATGCATATCTCTGCTCACCCACAGACCTAAAGCACTATATACACTGCTGGACAAATAATACTAACAGTCCCTTTTAGAAAAGGCTTAAGGTGGGACTTTCAAAGGAATTACCCTGCTCTTGCTAAATTTTCCTGAGGTCTGCATGCATAACTGGAGGCCTGCTCTCAATTCTCAGAGTCTGAGACCCACGTAAAGCTCAGGCCAAGGCAATAGCAGAGCTACAAACCCACATCTCACCGAGTACTAAGGCTTGCAAGTATTTATGCATGTGTTGGTAAATCTTGTGTCTCAGTCTGGCAGCCTAGTCACAGGGTCATGCTACCCCTGATTTATTACTGAATGGCTACTAACTGCAGTATGTGGTAGGAGGGAGGGAAAAATAAAATACAAATGAAATACAAAAACATGTTGTAGTACAACCAAACCAGCTCCACACTCTTGCATCATTTGGCAAGTATGGAAAAGTAACACGGTAATACAGAAATGTATTTGGTCAAAGTAAGGAATCAATATTTTTTGATAAAATACATTCTATATTAATGCTCATTCACATTTATTACATGTAAATTAAATTTTCTATGTATAAAATTCCAGTTTATTCTCAGTGCTGCCTGGTCATGCTTCAGTTCAGCAGCAGAGCTCAACATATTCAGCTCCTAGCAAAGTGAGAGGAAATGAGAGTGCTCAGCTTTCTACAGGACCAAGCCTCACACATCCCCTGGTCCTGCAGGTCCTGCCTGAACAAAATCTTGCTGGCTTCAGTGGGAGTTTTGCAGCGGAGAGCACTAGAGAAGGGCTGGCTGTCCAGCACTTGCAGTTTGTGTGGAAGTCACTCAAATGGCACATGACATTCAAAAGAAAAAGTGAGTTATTGAATACAGAAAATAATAATAACAACATATCTACATAATTTACAGTGTTGTTTGCTTGCAACTGTATTAATGCTCAACGACTCATTCAATCAATATGAAAGGAGACATAGCAGAGTGCAGACACATTACAACCTCCTGCATGCAATTACAAGCACTGGATTTTAGTCTTTCCTCATTTCATGAATTCCTGCCTATCCCGCTGTCACCAGTGCCCAATTCCCACTGAGCCCTGTGGAGTCAATCCCTCACAGCATTTAGGCCAGTTCACATCTCTGCCACAGGCCCCTGACACCATGCAAGGAGCATTTAGCAGCAGGTCCTCAGCTACTATCCATGTCCACCCTGCACCCTCCCCTCTGCTATGCCAGCACTCTGTGCAGCCACACACTGCACAGCTGGAAGCCTGCCTGTCTGTAAAAGGCAGAGGGTTGTGTCCCAGTCAGGCCAGGCTCGCAGCCCAGCTCACTGTGCAGGTGTGCGTGGGCTGCCTGCACCTGCACATTGGTGCCAGCCACCTGCCCCTCAAACAAATAGGTGAAGTGCTCAGCAAACCTGAACAGCAGGACTTTGCCTCTAGCTTGCACAGCTGTAAGTTGCTCACTTGCATTACACCAGAGCAGAGGAAAGTCAGCCCCATAAGATCTACTTGTGTGAGCCACAACCCAAGAGCTGTTTGCTATGAAGAGAGGTCCTTCCAAAGGAAGGCTCTGTTTAAGGTTGTAGCATCTGTCCTAGATGGAGAGGAAATAAAAATTTAGGGGCTTAAAGCAGAGGTGGAAACCACTGGTCTTACACTTTATTTCAGTAAGCAAAAAGCCTATTGCTGCTATACAGTTTTATACAGTGAACTGCCACAGTTCTCACATCACTAGTCCATAGAAAAGGTGCTGCAACTACCATGTCTATGCCTGCATGCTGAAAGAATGTACAAAGTTGCATTAAGCTCTGGTTTTCTTCCACTTTTTTTAAACATTCTTAAACTCTGACTTTTACAGTGTTGCAGACACTTCTGTGCAGACTCAGGTAACACACATCATCCCAGTTATGGAAGATCTTTGCTTCCAACGGAAAAAGTCATGTGCTATGCATCTCTCAAACCACCATCATAAATGTAAACCATCAAGAAAACTTGCTGTCTTTAGTAACCCTGGAAAAACAGTCTTTAAAAAATCCATTGAAAAGGAGACATCGTTAAGAATAGGATTTTCAAAATGATGAGAGTTATTTATAGGAATTGTCCAAGCATTTTCTCTTCACTCACTCTTTGTTTTTATAAAGCTAATTCTGTATAAAAGGGCTTTTGAAGTGTGTGATCTTTGTTTCACAATTTTTAAAAAATTGGAAAAAAGGAGTAAATTTAGAAACATTGTTCTTGATTGTGGAAAACAGCTGTATTACAACATAATTACCTTTGCTTCTTATATTTTCAGTACAAAAGGCAAGTAAATAAAGAGACCCTGCATCTTCACAGTCTGGCACTCATCCAAATTACTTGGAACTATGTAAAACAAGTAAAAAATATGAGTGGTCCTCTTCTCCTTCATATAAAAACCCTCGCCAAACCCCTTGGGGAGCAGGTCCCCTGATAAGTAAAACCTCACTAAATTTTGTATCAGCTGAAGCAGTATTTTAGCTCCCCTCCAATAAGGTGTACACGCCCAGACTAGCTCAAAGGCCCAGAAAGAGGTCTGGCATAATTTTAAGAGTCAGGTGTTGGCTGATACCCTTATGGCTTCAGTGTTAAGTTGCATTCAAGTTGCACTCAAGGAAGATCCCAGAAATTACAGGCTTGTCAGTCTCACTTCAGTGGCCAGTAAAATAATGGAAAATATTATTCTGGAAGGTATATAAAAACACCTGGAGTACAGTGCAGTCACTGGTCACAGCCAGCATGGCTTCATGAAGGCAAAGTCCTGTCGAACCTGACTTCCTTTTATAACAAGGTAATCCACCTAGCTGATCAAGGGAACCAAGATGATGTCATATATCTGGAGTTCAGTAAAGCTTTTGATACTGTATCAAAAGTAGCCTTCTGACCAAAATGTCCAGTACATTACAGCTGGGTAAACATGCCACAGGATGGGTGAGCAACTGGTTCACAGGTGGGGCACAAAGGGTTTCAGTGAATGGGGTGACATCAGACTGGTGATCTGTCACCAGTGGGGCTCTACAGGCTTCCATCCCTGGCCCTGTGCTCTTCAACATCTCAGTAGGAACCAGGATGCAGGACTTGAAGGAATACTAAGTAAGTTTGTTGATGACACTAAATTGGCAGGAGATGACAACTCTATTGAGGGCAGAGAGGCCCTGCAGAGAGACCTCGACAAATTAGAGAGATGGGCAATCACCAACTGTGTGAAGTTTAACGGGGCAAGCACTGGATTCTGCACCTGGGACAGGGCAACCCTGGTTGTGTGTAAAGACCGGGGAATGAGTGGCTGGAGAGCAGCGCTGTGGAAAGGGACCTGGGCATCCTGATTGATGGCAAGTTGAATGCGAGCCAGCAGTGCCCTGGCAGCCAGAAGGGCCAAGTTTGTCCTGGGGGCATCAGGGACAGCATCACCAGCTGGGCAAGGGAGGGATTGTCCTGCTCTGCTCTGCACTGGGGCAGCCCCACCTCAAGTGCTGGGGGCAGTTTTGGAAGCCACAGTGTAAAGAAGACATTTAAGTATTAGAGAGTGTCCAGAAGAAGGCAACAAGGATGATGAAGGGTCTGGAAGGGAAGCCTGGTGAGGAGTGGCTGAGGTCACTTGGTTTGTTCAGCCTGGAGGAGACCGAGGGGAGACCTCATAGTGGTCTTCAGCATTCTCAGGAGGGGAAGAGGAGGGGCAGCTACAGATCTCTTCACTCTCATGACCAGTGACAGGACCCAAGAGAATGGCCTGAAGCTGTCAGGGGAGGTTTAAGCTGGATATCAGGAAAGGTTCCTCACCCAGAGGGTGGTTGGGCACTGGAACAGGTTCTCCAGGGAAGTGGTCACAGCACCAGCCTGACAGAGTTCAAGAAGCATTTGGACAACACTCTCAGGCACATGGTGTGACTTTTAGGGTGCCCTGCACAGGGCCAGGAGTTGGACTCAAGGATCCTGATGGGAACCTTCCAACTCAGCATATGATTCCATGATTCTAATGCACAATGCCACGAGGTTTGAGTAATAATTGGGCAGTGTGTCAAAACCAGCAAGGTTTAAAGTTTGTTGTCATGCAGAAGAGGGATAGGCAACAGCTATTTTTTACTTGATTTGTAAGAAAGCAGCACTTGCCTTTGGATCACATGGTGTCAAAGTACCAGGGCTGGTTATAATGTGTGCTGCTGGTGCCAGGTACTCCCAGTTATTAATTCAGCACTTGGAAACTCAGGTGTCAGTGAAATGACATCAATACATCTGACACCCCCTGGATTTCTTACTTCCCATTATTTTCATTAGGTCTTCATATGCACTTCTGCAGCACCAACCACTACTAAACTACTGTTTTTCAGAAGTCTCTCCACATTTGGTACTTTGTCAAAAACGTATAGCTGTTGAACTAAAAAAAAAGCGCAGGTGGTGTTTGCTCTCTGCACTGGTTTCCTTGGAAAGGTCACGGGTGAGGACTCAGCACTCCCCCCACACACCTCCTACATTCTCAGTACTCTACATTCATGTCAGCAAACACTACTCTCGAACACAAATCGAAGAGACAAGTCAGCGACAAAACTACTTCTAGACTGATAACGGCAGAATGCTACCAAGACAATTCCATAGAAAACCCACTGAAGCAGGAGCAAAATTCAGGTCACTTCTTAGCAAAGCTCATCATGGATTATTATTTTTTTTTAAAACCATTTTTTGTAAAACTTTTATCTTGGCAGCCAGATATCCCCTTGTGATGTGCTAATTCAAACAGGCTAATGTGGGACAACCTGACCCCACCTGGTACCAAAGGCTTCCGAATTTTTTTATAGCATCTCAGAAAATCACTGCTGACTGACACCCATCTGTTGGTGATCGGCTTCTGGCTCCTCTTCTTCCACATCTGCGTTATATTCTTCAAATGCATCATCATCAACATCTGGAAGCCCAAGTAACTACAAAGAAGAGAAAATACTGTGTAACAGTGAATTACCCATTTGTGCAGCTTTGCTGCATATCTTCACACAAATCCTACGCGCACTTCTTAAAAAGCTCAAACCCTGGAATAACAGTACTGCATAATGATCTTGACTCTCTTTGTCTCCCTCCTGGGATAAAGAAAGATTTGAAAATGCATCCTCACACCAAATTAAGCACTCAGAGACCGGAAGATAAATAAAACCAAAGCAAAGCACTTGCAAAAAGCTTCACATTCTTCCCTGAGGTCACATTATGAATTGTTGAGTGTTTAGACTTGGCAGTGGTTTAACTTCAGAAAGAACCATGATAATACTGTAGTAGTAGTTGTCTTGGTTTAAGTTTGTTTTTTGTCAGCCCCATAAAAGCAAAGAAGAAAACATCCTCATGAAATACTGGCTAGCGTGGAATAGGCAAGGAGTCCCTAAAAACCCAAAGAACCTGCCATGTCAAATACTCTTCTTGAAGCCTTCACTCCATCACACTAGATAAAGTCTTGCCTGCTGTGTGAAGCCCTTGCAGTAAGAACTACTGTATATTCCACTGAAATACTGTTCCTTTAAACTTCTGCAAATTAGATTTGGGCTTGCAAGGAACTGCCAGTTCATCTTCCTTGGACAATGTTTGGATACCTCCATCTGATGGCTCCGACCACTGCAACTTCACCTCTTCAGTACAGGAAAAGGACCAAACAGCCATGTTTGAACTCCTCACCTCTCCCCCAAAAGGCTGCCATGCCAACAGAAGTCAGGAAGACAGATAAACCAAGTAACAGTCAAAATAATGCATCTGTTGTGGAAATCTCAGATTTCTCCACTAGCAGCTATTAATAGCCACAAAGCAAAATCATAGGCCAGGCATTACTGAGAATACCATGTATTTAGCTTGCAGGGCTGGAAGAGCAGCACAGATGCATGTAACACCCTCTTTGGAGAGTGATGCAGCTGTTAGCTCTTGAAAGAGGCAAAGCCCAGAAAAATCGTGAGGAGGGTGACACTCTTTAGGTGAGAGCATGGAAATGGGAAGGCTGCAATGAGGCAGATTTTCAGGGACTTAAACTAATTCAGTCTGTGATTGACATTCAAAATTATTTAGTGGACATAAATACAAGGCATAGAATTAGCTTCTGGGTGCAATGAAGCTTGTATTCCTCACTGTCACTGGGAGAAAATTAGATTTTTAGTTACAGGCTTTCTTCAGCAGGGAAATGGAAGGAGAATTTGCTGACTAAATGCCCCCCTTGACATTTTAAAAATACTTACAGAGAGACCCCAAATGGAAAACATTTTTGTTTTCTGAGCAGAACAAAGTAATTGTTCTTCTGCATACATATTTCTCAAATCAAATGCTTAACTGAACATGAACAGCTCAGTTCATTTTCAGGATGCAGGTGTTTTATTTCATGTTGAAGCTAAAATTAAAATATTCAGTTTTCAAAAGGCAAAATCAAGGACTCTTTCTAGACCTTCTTATACACAAGTATTATTTTTTATAAATTAATCTGGTATATTCAATTTAAATGTGAGTGTTGTACTCCTGTTTGTATCACCTGGTAGAAAGAGTTTTGATTGCACTTTTTTCCCCACCTTTGGTCATAATTCCTCTTTGATTTGCAAGGAAATGAGTCACGTTAATCTTCATTTTATGGGATCCTGTACTGCAAAATTAGTATGGAAAACACAACATGCAGCACAAGATCTCCAAACACATGCACAATCCCAAAGGATGGGGAGTACATCCTGCTTTTCACACATCTCCTCTCACTTCGCCACCAGGAAATCCAGCTCCTCATTCCCTGGAGCAGTGTAAACCAGAGTGATGCTATAGACTTTAGTGGCTTTACAGAGGAAGAATGGGGGTGGGGTAGGATTGTATGGGATGGGATTCTCCTCCAAGGGAGATGAAGTTTTATTCTCTCACAGACACTTTATGACTCTCCAAGCCACAAAGGACTTCAACCATGCAGGTCTTGCTTTTAGGTGTCATATCCTGTTGCTTCACACAGGATTAGGGTGGACCCTCACAGCTGTTAACCCCTTACTGCTCTCTGGACTGCAGTGACAAATCAACCCACACCTTCAACACATGAAGGGAGGATCAGGATCCAAAGGGCAGGGAGCTCTACAAACATTCAGACAAAACAGAAGGAGGGTATACAAAAGGTAAGGACAAAGTAAGATGAGGAAGATGCCCTGGGCTGATCTTAGATTGACTCCCATCTAATCTTCTTTCCCACACACTAGTTTCTGCTTCTAGTCCATAGCTGCTATGTATTTTGAAGTATCAGCTATGCAGCAGACTTGAAAGGACTTAACTGCAGAGAAAAACAAGAAGAAAAGATGTAAAACAGAAAACTGTTGTAGAAAGAGAGAGCTGATACATCAGCAGAAAAGCCAAGGGGAAAAAAACTACCCGGCAGGGATGCATGGCTAGGAGGAGGTCAGGGCATGGTGAGGAGGAAAGGAGGGAGGATAACAACCAGCAGCATTGCCTGAACTACAGCTATTTATTTCTGCTGGCCAAACTACCCATCTGGAGGTAAAGGAGAGGTCACTGGGACATGCCTGGATACAGTGAATATGGAATAAATGGCTTATACATTGCAGACTCCCCACTTCAGATGTAGGCTTTCCAGGCTGAAGATGAGCTCAGCATAGGACCCCTGGAATCTGCTGCTGAATTGTATGACTCATGTCTTGGTTTCCTGCAAACTTTGCCAGTTGGTGTGATGTCCTTCAGGCATTTCTTATATTTGTCTTTCTTAACCCTTTCAAAGTGCCCTGATTTTACAAATAACCTCACAGTTACTAACTCACAGAAGCAGAGTAACACTGTGTCCTTCTAAAAGCTGGCACACAAGCACAGTGAAAAATAAACCATGTACAAGACTGAGCTTTAGCAGTCTGTGTGATGCTACACTAGAGATAACACAGTTCTGTTGAATGCCTGTGGGAAGGACTTGGTCTCCAGACAGATATGCTTGAAAACACCAGCATGGGCACCTCCTAGCACCAGAGTATGGCACCTCTGACACCAGAAAGACCAAAACACAGGAAGAGATGTGATGCTCTGAGGCAAATAACAGTATTTGAGCCCAGTGCTATTGGTTGATATCATGTACCTTTGTGGTGTCTGGCACTTCTAGATGCTCCCTGAAGAAGTGGATAATAAGACAAATCATAAAGTTTTGTGGAAACCGAACCAGGAAGACAGTAATGGGTACAGACAACATGCCCCTCACTACCTTCAATAAAGAAACACCTTGAGAGGTGTGGATAGTTGTTGCAGGCAAACCAGCACTTTTTAAAAAGCCTCATCTAATTAAATATCCTGCTTGGCACTGTGTTTAGGCACATAAAACATTAGGGGAGAGATGCCTGAGAGCAGTGAGGGACAGTGAGCAGACCTAGACCACCCCCACTGCCCCACAGAAGACTGGTGAGCAAAGGGAATTCCCTGTCTCTCACTGAGAGGGATGCCAACTGCTGGGCATTCATATTCTCACTGCCTCCAAAACACAGGGCCCAGCAGCAGGAGAAGGCAGTACCTTCCCACTCCACAGCCCTAGGGCGAGGTCATGGAGACATGGCTGGGATGTTTTGAAGGTGTAGAGCAGGGCTGAGCTGAGTTACTGGAAAAAGTGGTTTTTGGAGACCTCAGTTATGGGAAGGCAGATGCTCATGCTGTGCAAAACAGCATGGAAAGCTGCAGATGCACTGCCACTGTTTTCTTCTAAATATTTCCCTTCAAAGGACCCCAACAAAGAAATTCAGAACTGTCTAATAATGACAGATGTCTACTGGGAATACCAAAATGGAGAAGACTTTCAGAAGGTGCTTTACAGTGCTGAGCAAGCACCTGCTAAAAACCTGGTCCCCAGTGTCCCAGAGCCCCCAGTGAGAGCCAGAGCTACCAGATACTTCAGAAAAGCCCAGTCTGACCTTCAGTTGCAGTTTTTTCATGAACTGCCATTTTTCACACTGGAGTTTGCCACACTGGTCTCTGTCAGCTGATTTGCTAGGATAGAGGAGAAGAAATGCCCTGCAAATGCACTGTTGCCTTGAAGCTGACAGCAAGGTGGTCTCATTAGTAAAATGGATCCAGTTCAGAAAGGACAAGAGACAGTATGAAGTGATGCCAAGGAAATAATTTCCCAATCTCAAAGAAAAGTGGTTTCTGTTCAAATTTCTTCTGGGAAAGGCCTGAGGGTGCAAAATAACTGTTTCCATATATTTACTGTAACACCATTCAATTTTTTAAATTTTTCCTCCCATGTATGTTCTATTTTTAATAGTTAATCTGAGGAAAAAATGTCAATACATTCCTTAATTAGACTTGTCTACACACAGCCATACCTCAAATGATAAACTCATTTTTGTTATGCTGATGCAAATCTCTCAATAGTGGGTGAAAGGAGAATCTGAGAAACTTAATTATCTGTGGTACAACCACGAGAAAATGAAGAGGTACTTGATTACAGTCTGAAAGAGGTTTCTGGCAACTGAGGACACCATTTTTGAGCAAAAAAAAAGCAAAATGAAATTGAACAGCTAGGGAGCAAAACTAGAAAAATGCAGATTGTAAACAAAAGAGTTATTCAGAGCACCGTAACTAGCCATGAGAAGAAAAAGTGCCCAGCAGTGCTGTATCCTTTAAGTCACCTGAAGACTACATCAAGAGTGCATGTCTTTGGAAAAGACACATTCTAGTTCATTTTATAAGGTCAGCTGTGGGAATCATGAGGTGAAATGTGATGTATTAATGAAGTGCTCAGGATAATGGTTCCCCTTGCTTTCAACCTTTTTATTCTGAAGAGTAGCTCAATTTGGTTCGCCTGAAGTCAATAACTTAATTTATTCTAGATAACTTAAAATATTCTAGAATAAATGTGGTTTAAATGAAATACATAATCTGCACCAATTTAATTAAGTCTTTTTAAGTCCTCCTTAGTTAAACCAGTGGAAGTTTCTCATCAAAGACACAGCTTCCCTGAGCAGAAGACAGCTATGAAGATCTTAGGGCCCAATAATGTTCCGGGAAACATACTTGTATTTTTTGCATGTTTTCACAATTACAAGCAGCTGTAGTGACAGATCAGATTTCCAGCCCTTTCTAAGAAAAGTGTGCATCTGTTCTATTTATTTCTAGCCTCTCAAAGGATTCTTTAAAATGATGCTCTTTTATGGTGACCAGCTGTGGTGATCTGTGCAAGGGTGTGACACAGGGAGGGTCAGTGTTTTCATATTGGTGCTCCAGGCCCTCCCTTTCACACTAAATACTTGGGATACATTTCCAGGCTTCTCAATTAGTCAGCCAGAAAAAGACAGGAGGGGAAAACTGAGTATAAAAATGTCCATTGGTGAACTTTCTCATGGACATGACAGGAGAATGGCTCTGGCTACAAACCTTACCCTGCTTTGCACCAAGCCTTTAGCCAGCCCCAAAACATTCAAAAGGAGTATTTGGCAAAAACGTTGGACAACAGCCAGCCTAAGACACCTCACCCTGATGAAATCCTGGCTTTGGCACAAATCTTAGTGTGTCAAACTAGGATGGAGAAAGCTGAGTAGCAGCAAAACAGAAAAATACGGGCCCCCTCGCCACAAAACCTGGCTTCTCTTCCAACTTCTCAAGCAGTGACCAAACCAGTCACTAAAAAAAAAACCCAACCATAAAATAAAATAAACCACCCTGAGGAGAGACCGTACTTCCAGTTTCCCAGATGTTTACTCTTGCTGTTCAAATCCTTGCAAAACTCCCCAGTTCCAGTGCCAGGAAACAACTCTGCCACAAAGTCCCGCGGTGCTGACTCGTATCCTATTCCTTGGACTCAGTGCTGCATCAGCAGGACACAAGCCCCTGCCCGCTGCCACCGGCTGACACATCAGCTGCCCTCCCAATCCCGCACGGGAATCTCATCCTCTCAAACACAGAGATGGAAATAAAAAGGCAGCTGACTTCCAAGAAACAATTTCCAATTGCCTGATGCTAGCTTATGTGCTAACACTCCTGTACCCAGGCAGCTAACTGGAGATGTAAATTTCTAGAGAAGAAAAACCAGCTTGCTCTATCCAGTGTTGTCCTATTAAAAGTCACAGCTAACTATCAACGTTTAGAAGGGGAAAAAAAGCACTTACGGGTCTGAAGGATTTGAAGACTTTTTCCAATATTTCATGCAGTGTCTTCTTCCCACAGGAGGAGATGTAGTCCTGTGCAAGCTGCAGAAAAGGTAAGCAGTCCTCACTTTCGCTCCACACATGCTGAAAGCCAACAGCAACACAAGAAAGGAAAGGCATTAACAAGAATTCACGCCAACCTTTCCATGTGATTTTATAAGGTGACATGTTGTAAATATCTGCCAAAGTACACTGAGCCTCCTGCAGTTCAGACCTGCCCTAGGAACAGGCACGGCAGACTCTTTCAGAAGCCATGTTTCTGAGGAGGAACCTGGATTTTATTAACATGATGCATCAGAAAACAAGGAAATCAATCCCGAAGCAGAAATGCACCATGGTTGCACCAGCCATGAAGGGTACATGCACTTGGCCCACGCATATTTTACCTATAAAGGTGCTTTTGTTCAACATCAGCCCTGCTCAGACCTGGAAGTCATGTTAGGTTTTCTCTTTTTCTGCATCATCTGCTGCAGTGAAGCCCTCAGGACGAGCTGAAGCATCTCTTAGTCTTCTGGCGTTAGCGCAAATATAATGCGACCCTGGAAGTGGAATTTGATGTGTAATTCTCTCGACGATGCAGAAGAAAAGATGCAAAATCTGCCTGCAGGCTAGACACAGAGCCAAGGAGAGATGTTTGGGCACTCACAACATCCTGACACTTTGAGCCTCCTACCCTGTTTTGAGATTTACTCCTCCTGGAACACAATCTTCTCTTCCCAGGCAGGCACATTTAAACCCAATGGAGATCCTCCTGTCTTACTTCTGCTCTGGAGATGCTGGTTCCCCAGCCTTACACTCAAAGCCTCTCTCAAAACTGATGTTTATTCTGCTGCTAGGAGGTTGCTTGAAACAGAGCTGGCAAGTGATGGAGAGGCACCCAGGCAATAATGCTTCCTGTGCCCAAGGGCATCATCTTAAACACCTTCTGTTTGACAACCTGGTGCATGGGACTGTCTTAGGCAGCCTGCCACACAGAGAAGTGCAATGCTGCCAAATTGGTTTGAGACTCTTGTACCTCTCTTTTTGTACAGCAGCTCTTTTCCCCAGAGTGCCTTTTTACTTGCTATAAACAGCAGGTTATACTTAAGGAAAGAGAAGGATTTCTCCAAAGCTTAACTAACATTCAGGGTAAGACTCAAAACGACAGATGTTTCAATCCCTAGTGTAAGACTTGCATGTTGCCTTCCTCTTCAGTGGTGAGTACCTGCCAGGGATGCAGTTTTGCACTTAACAAAAGAAAACAGCAATTAACATTACCTTACAAGCACCTTTAAAATAAAACCTGTAACTGCTTTGCTATGAACCTCACTTGACCTGCATTTTCTTTGCTGCTTGTTGCACTTTACAAGCACAAACATAGTGAACTGTTTTGTTATGGAAAGAGCCCTGCATTACTAAGTAGGTTCTGCTCTTTCCATATAATCAGAGTCATGTCTTAATCATTCCAGCAATAAAAATAAGTTCTTTACAGTCTTGCCAACTCTCAAACACACATACCACAAGTCTCATGATACTTCATGCCATCTTAAGAGTCATGGGCCTTGTAATCCTATAAATATACAACTAAATCTCAGTTTCTGTTTACAACAAAAAAAAAGGCAGAACTTTGTGATTTCTGTGGCCTAAAAAGGCAGAACATACATGAAGTGAACTGAAATGAGCCCTCCTCAAAATATCAAATGAACACTTCCAAATCACATTTTAAAAACAGCCTTTGGAGGTTTTGAAGGTCTGGCCCATGATTTCTTCATACTTAGGGCTAGCAATAACTGTTTAGTAACTCCTACACTTCAGAGCTGAATGTTGCAGCTTGGCAATTCCTGACTCGTGCCAAACCTGTTGCAATTGTTTATATATATAAAACAATTATGACTGCTGAGATCCTCATTCTTGTTTAAATTGTGGCTTCTTCTGACTACCAGTGTTATACACAGGAGCTTCCACGTAAATGAAAATCAGGCCCTGCCCTTTAATAATCATTGCTGGTTTGTTCCCCAGGGCAAGTTAACCCCATGTTGTCCTAACGTGTTTCTACAATCTCTTTTCAAGCTGCACGACATTTTAGATACTAGTGTGAATTCATCAGCAGTAGGCAGAGTAAGATGATCTAACACAAGGGGAAAACCTAAGAGAATAACCTGATCACTGAGTTTTTGAGATTTTTTTGCATAGCATCATAGGACAAGTAACAAGTAACATCATAGCAAGTAACAATTCCAAAATCTCCCCAACTGCAGAGGATTTAAAACGTTGACTGTAGCGACAAACGCATTACAAAAAGTTTCATGTGTCATTAGTGCACACATCTCATTTGGAAATTAGTTGATTTAATCTTCTCCCTCAAAAACCTCAACCATAATAAAGATCAGGGCTGTAATGCCTGTAGGTTCAGTGGCATACACAGCTCCCTGTGGTTGTTCAGTGCTGCACCCAGGCAGCACAGGAACTCTCTGAGCACTGACTCACCAACCTCCAGAGGAACCTGCAAAAGGAATTTCAACCTTTCAAAATAAAAACAAGCGTAATTTCAGGATTCAACTCCTGCTTAGAAAGCTCAGTCGGGCTGCGTATACAGAGATGCTTTTCCTAGAAAACCCAAAGCCTGAGGATCTCTCTCCAGTGAGAGAAGGTGGGTGCTGGCAAACTCATGGACCACAGTGCTTGGCTGTGGCTGTGCAATTAAAAAAATATTAACCTCATTATCAGAGTATGTGTTTTCCAAGATTGCCCAGTTTTGCTCACAGTTGTTTTGTGTCACTACAAAAGCACACATCCATTAATTTGCACCTCAGCTGACCTAAGATCATGGTTGAATTATTTAGTTCAGCATCTACACACAGCACATAGCTGAGGAAATCAAGAAGGTTGCATCTGGAGGGGTTTGCTTTCCCTCACGCCTTTAGATGACTCAGTAGCTGGATGACAGAATCACTTGCTGGCCCACCTTTTTCTAAGCAGCCCACTTGTTGTGCATGACAGTAAAACTTTTTATTTATGGGGATAATTTAACTTGCATAAAATATTCAGACCCGCTGACTCTGTTCTGAAATATTTTCAGGAAATCTTGCAGCAAGATGGCATCATATTTTTATTGATTCTATCAGTTACTTTGAATAACATGGTGACAAAACAAATAACAGACTGTAAGGAATAGCATCACAACTCTCACTCTCCTTGATTATGGCTACACAAGTCCAATTAATTTCTCGAGAACCTCAGGATCATCAGGAGCTGAACAGTACATTGTTCAGCTGTCTAAAATGCTGATTCAGAGTTTCAGTGTCCAGGTGGTACTGAAAATGCCAATAAGCATCTACATGGGTCCCCTGCGTCTCTAGTATGTTAAAAGCCTAGCCTAAAGATATCTTCAGGAAATTAAAAGTATCAGATTGCTATGATCTGGGATCTCTGATGTTAGACAAAATTCAGTGGTTTTCTCCCCCAGATTGCATCTTGGCAATCTTTCCAAGTTTTTCTCCTCTCCTCTTTCCTTTTAAGTTCATCATGCTCATCATTTCCTCCTTACAAGTGGGTTATCATGGAATCCTCTGGCACCTCCTACATAGCTTTTTAAATCGCATCATTATGAAATGACGACGTAAAGACAGAACAAGAATACCAAGCATCAGATGCTTATTAAATGTGAGACTCCTTTATAAGAGGCACAGGGTGCAAGAAGGCTGTGAAGTGTGTCACTGTGAATTCTGTTTATATTTACTCCCTTTCACACTTCACACTGTGTTAAAGGAGCCATGCAACAAGGCTTTAAAGTGCAAATGATAATCAGTCCCTTGGCTTGTATTAAGTCTCCTTAAAATAAAATTTAGCCTGTGATTGCACACAGAAAGCCAAGTTATAATCTGGAACATTAAAAAGAAAAAAAAAAGGAAAGTGACTGTAAAAAACCAAGATAATCAAGCTGGGAGCAGAAATTAAGTCCCACAGTGCACTAGGAGAAGGAAACAGGATGCTGGAGAATCTAGTCATTAGTGGATCTTAATCATATTAAAGAAACACCATCTCTTTAAAGAAAAAGAATTAAGAATGACAGCTATCTGTTTGTGTTAAAAGTATTAGCATTAGAAAAATTGCCACAACCAATAAGGCTAGAAAAGACAGAAGAAAACATCACTTCTAGTTTTCCACTGCTTATGTTCCAGATTTGACAGGAGTTGGCCTTTTGCTCCATTTTACTAGTGGTGACTCTGGGCAGGGAGTTCCTCCCACACCAACCCTGGAATGAAAATATTTTCAAAAAAAAAAAAGAAGGGAAAATGTGATTCAAACATACACACACACACAAAAAGGCCAGCATTGGAATAGGGTCTGAAGCTGCTTAAGATTTTTTTTGAAGTTGACTATACTTTGTATGAAAGAGTTCACTCAATTACTGAGCAGCGTATAAAGAAACAGTACATGTCTAAGAAAAATAAATAGACTTTCTTTGCAATTTCCAATATCGTTAGTGTCCAACCGCAGTTTTAGCCTAGTGCTGCACTGGATTCATACATATTCCTGTTTAGGAGTGCAGCAGGCATGGCCCTTTCTGGGCACAGGCATCTCCAAAGAGCAATGAGCACGGGGGTCTGGCAGGCTCAGAGGTGCTGGGAAGACAGATGTGCAGAGCTATCCCCACAGAGGACTGAGAGAATCCACACCCTGAGATACCCCACTGCAACATCTGAAGGTCTCATGAATCTCTGCAGATGTATAACTAAACTCCTGACAACTTCTTTTATAATTCAGCATGGCCATCTACTCAACACAATAAATAAATGTCCTGCTCGCTGGGATCTGTGGTCCTGGAGAGGTCACTCCACTGCTCTTTGTTTCCATGGACCCATCTGTCAGATGGGCTCACTCTGCACTTACCTGTTGGAAAGGGAATTAGCGAACATTTGTCAAGCAAGTGGAGGGATGAAACTTGCTCTGTGAATGAAAGAACCTACAACATTCCTACAATAATGGTGCTAGAAGCTGTTTCGTTAAAATAAGCAAAGCAAAACCCTTTCATTGAAGTTAACTGGCACTTGGCAGCTTACAAACCCCGTGGCGAGGTGCCGCTTTTTCGTGACACTTCCTGCACTTGTGCTCACCACCGGGAGGGTCTGGCCGAGGGGAAGAGCACCCCGCCGACCCTTCTCAAAGACGGGGGTTGTGGTGCCGGAGCCTTTTCCGCACAAACTCGGCGCTGCACTCCGAGAGGGGCGGCGGGGCGGGGGCGCCCGGCCGGCACCTGCACCGATCCCGCGGTGGCCCCGGGGAGCGGCGGGGGAGGGGGGCGCGGCCCTCCTGTCATCCTGACTCCATTTTATTCCAGCCCATTCTCCATTTGCCGTGACAGCCCTGCCAGTCCTCCCGTCCCCGCGCCGTGCCCCAGCCCCGGCACCCCGGGAGGATGGAGGGGCCGCGGCGGGAAGCGGCAGCTGCGAGCCCGCGGGGCGCGGGGCGGGCTGGGGGCCCCGCGCCGCTCCCCCCGCCCGCCCGGAGCCCGCAGCCACCCCGGGCCGGGTGATGGGGAAGGGGGGGTGCGGTGTCCCTGCCCGCGGGGCGGCCCCCCACCGGCGGCGGACTCCATTTTGCAGACCGTGGGAGGATCCCCCCGGCCCCGCCGCCCTCCATCACCGCATCCCCCCCCCCCGGCCCCGGCCCCGTCCCCCCCCCCCCCCCCCCGGCGCTCCCCCTCGGATGCTCCCGCCGGGCTCCGGGAATCCGCACGGACGGAGAGTGCCGGAGCGGCGCGAGGGCTCCCCGCCCGTCCGCGCACACGCGCGAAGGGTGCCCCGCACGCCCGTGACCCCCGATCCCCTCACGGGGCACTCACGAAATTGTCGCCGCAGGCGGCCTCCGGGCAGAGCACGTAGAAGGAGACACCGGGCTCGGCGTAGAAGTCCATGCGCCGCTCCGTCTCCTCGGCGGCGATGAGCTGGAAGGGCGTGCGGGCGCACCATCGCTCCGCCGCCTCCGCCAGCGCCTCGAAAGCCATCGCCGACCCCGCCGCCGCCGCCGCCGCCGCCGCCTCCCGCCCGCGTCCCCCGCGCCGCCCGCGCCTCGCGCCGCCCCGCGCC
>QUSF01000003.1:40560699-40630108 GCA_003676055.1 Chloebia gouldiae
AAAAAAAAAAAAAAAAAAAAAAAAAAAAAAAAAAAAAAAAGGAGATATGCACAGATTGTTGGACTTTTGGGGTTTTTTTGACAACTCAAGTAAACGGACTTCAAAGGAGGAAAAAAAACTGTAAAACTTGGCACATCAAACTCTTTCTATACATAAACAGGCCTATATCTAGTCTATAATACAGGAAACTGCAAATCAACTAAGGCAGAGCAACTTCAAAATAGATGTACTACCCCCAGTCAAATGCAGAGCTATTCCGAGACATGCTGAAGAAAAACCTTTTTCCATCAGGCTGCCTTCCCCACAAAATCAGTTCAGCCAAGACTTGTGAGAGGAGGGAGATGCTTAGCAGAACAAGAAAAGGCAGTGCCAACCACTCTTACACATGTGAATCTCATCAGGGGACTGTGACACCTTTTGCCCAGAGGTGGCTGTTCCTCTGGTTGAGCTGGAGTGATTCAAGCCATGCCTGCTGGCAGGGCTGGTCAGCCCTTGGGGCTGGAACAACGACAGAGATGGGTGAATTTTTTTTTTTCTTCACATGACTACAATCTGAAACATGAGCTTAGGCATTGCTGCAATTGTATTTTATGGCATCCCACCGTAAGCAGATGACTGAATTTGTGCCTTTGGAAACCAAGCATTTTTATGAAAAAAAAAAAAAAGCAAACAAAAAAACCCACCAAAAACCAAAAACCAAAACAAACAAAAAAAACCCAAAAAAACCCCTCCAATATTTGAAATTTTGACAATCTACCTAAATCATTATCCTTTATTACTCCTACAGAAATTCTAGTTATGAGAAGTCAGATGAAGGCCATGTTTGCTGGTGAAGTTTAAGGAAAGCCAAACCACTGAAATGAAAGAAATCACAGAACAGAAGAAACCATCAGAAACCAAAGCTGCCTTGAACTTCTCACTCTGCCATGGCCAGCTGGCAGCTCTCTGTGAATGCAAATAAATCTTTAGTTTCAATTCATTCTCATAATTGTACTCCACATACACTGTTAATCCATATCTTAACTAACTGGCGGATAAAAGACATTCCTGCTTTATGTGGAAAAATTACTGTGTGGTGATGAAATGTGCTAGAGCTAAAAACCTGCAGGATTAGAATCTACCATTTCATTAACAGGCTTAATCAAAACATTTCAGTCAATTTATTGCTCCAGCACATTAAATATATTGCTATCTAATTAAGAAAATTATAAATAATTGCTTGGATTCCACTTTTCCATCCAAATGAAACCTACTGCAACTTCTGAATCAGTGAACAGGCATCTAATATGAACAGACAACATTTAGTGTCTCTTAATACAAGAAACATAAAATTTCAAGGGCCTCAATCAAAATGTCAGGCTGGCAATGCCTTTAAAACACCCAGGTGTATTCAGAAAAATGTCAACATATTGCTGCTGGTGGTGGCAGCCACTTCTGATCTCAGAAGTTGCCTATGCATGGTTCACCTATACAAAATATATTCCAAGTACCTGAGAACTGTGGGAAGGGTGGAGATGCCAGAGAGCTCCTCAGGCAGGAGATGCCAGGAGCTGCTTGGGACAATGGCAGGGAGGGAGGAGCTGGTCACTCACTCACAGGGACTGGCTGGCTCACACCCTCAGCAGGCTGTGGCTGCTCACCTGCTTGTGGACAAGGGCACATAAACAGCTCATGAACAACAGGCCACCCTCGATATGATGCATCTGAGGGGGATGTAAAGCACGGCCAAACGGAGTTTAAAAGTGGTGCAGCTGTGTGAAAATATGTTAATTTGGTTACCAATAAACAGAGAAGGGAAAAAAAAAATCTGTTGGGGAGGAGTGAACAGGAAAACATGGCCTAAAGTACAAAAACAAGGCAGAAATCGATTATCTGAATGAAGCTTTCCCAACTGCTCATGTAATCAGCAATTAAAGCAGTGATTCAAATCAATGTAGCCTGGTGCTATCTTACCCTCTACAGTTTCATATCTTTTATTTACACATAATTAATAAACTTCCTATGACATATCCTGGATTTTAGAGTACATGAGAAGGTAGTGGATGGTAAGGAATGAAAATGCTGCACTCTGCTGCTTTTCCATTTGAGCGCAAATAATATCAACAGAACTCAGGCATTCACTCCAGTAATGGGGAAATGGCATCAGAAAAATGTCTCCCTGCTTATTCAGATCTTTAGCTGGGGGAGAGTCAGGAGTAGCATTAACATTTATTAGACTGCAAACCATACCATACAGATCTCCTGTATCAAAGTGTGAAATCCCAAATTGGTACAAGCTTGTGAAACAGACCATTTTTATTGTTAGAGGGAGAACAGGGAAAAAGGAAGAGAACATAAAAAAAAAAAGAAGAGCAATTATGGCTTTTCATCAAGTATATTTCATAACTCATTATTATTCATTAAAATACATACCTACATCACAAAACACTTTAAAAAACAAGTATTTTTAATGTATGTACAATAATGCAAAAATATGCCTAAATATGTATCTAATGCAAAAAAATAAACCATTTAATAAAATCTCCCTTGAAATGTCCCCTTGCTCTTCAACGTGTTAAAAAAAAGGACAGAGCTCAGTAAACAAACAGGAGTTAAAACACAAATTGACAGATGAGAGCAGTGCAAAGCAGACACCTGAGAATGGAGAGGCATCTGATTCAGCTTCCCTTTCCCCAGGATTACACCACAACTAAGGTGCAACTTGTCCTATGTCAGCAGAATTTTGATTTTAAAAAGTCACAAGAGGCTGCCTATGGCACTAATTTTCCATGTGAGCAAAAAAGTTAACAATAATCCAACTAAGCACACTTTAAAAACCCTTTAAACAGGGGTGAATTTCACCCTTGGCAAATATTTCATGTTCTGTGTACTCCTGCCAAACACAAAGAGGTTTTATCCAATGAACAATATGGACTAAAGTCTACCTTTACAACTGTGGTGGGAGAGATGCATTTCTGCATTCTCTAGGAAACTGCAAAGAGGGCTCCAGTCTTAGAATTTCATAAAGTCAAATATTTTGCATTTGTGGCATTGCAATGTCTTTAGTAGCTGGGCTTGTAAGTATTTCTGAAGACTAGGTCTGAATGTCTGAGTTTAATGAGACCCTTCATTTTGTAAAGAGAATGCTTATCTGATTCTTACTTAGATGAGTTTAGGTGATTGATGTGTATCCTTTATCTTACTAGAGTCACTGCCCTCAGAGCATAGCAGGCTGTATGAGACACAGCTCTTGTCTGCAGAAGCAATCTGAGGAGGTTTCAGTGTTACTCCCTATTGGGAAGGTGGTAGGAATTGAAGCACTATTTAAAAAACCTGCTTATAAGGCACTGATGCAGCAAGGTTTGTGACAAACATGGTTTAATCATTCTTATTTTCCAACTGTTTAAAAGTCAGTCTATTAAATCAACCATAAACAGCAATAAAAAGGCATTAGAAAAGTCCCAAACCGAAGAAATCAATTTAGTATTGAAACTTAATTTATGGCAGTCCCACTTCAGTGCACACACTAGTTCCTGCATGGTTTTTTAAACTCATTGTAGGCACATGCTCACCATATATACAAAAGTCCCCCAACAAAGTCATGATGTGCTGAAGCTATCCTACAAACAAGAAATTTTTAGATGACCTCACATAATTACATGTTAAACATACAGATGGTGGACAGGAACATACATTGGCTCACTCACTGTACATATCTACTCAAAGCTTTAGCAGAAGAAGAATATACACAATATATACACGTAATTCACACAGTAAAACAGTCCTCAACTTCTGCTATTTTGTAGGGCTATACATTTCTTCTATTAAAATTCCACACATGGAACCATCTCTGTGCCAGCTCCTTTCCATAAGCAATAGGATCACTTCAAGGTAAATTAGTTCTTCATGTATATGTAACAGAAACAGCAAAAGCTCAGCCTCTAGTCATCACTGTCACTCCCAGATTCACTCAACTGCAAGTCATTTCCTATGGAAAACAAAAACCAACAAAACACAACAAGTGAGGAGGTGTTAATTCACATTTCATGGCAATCAAACCAAAGAACAGTCATATTTACACTGGAAGATTTAAATAAGAATAACACATGAAGTGAATGCAAACATCATCTGTGATTTAATGAAACTGCCCAAGAACATCAAGAGCTGCACGGGGCTAATACACAGCTGGATTCAGGCCAAACCAAGCAGCCTTGTCTCCAGAGCCACCAAAGGTTGCTCCCTGGTGGGACAACAGCCCTCTCAACACTAGTAGCTGCAGAAAGCATTCCACAGCCTCCACCCACCAAAGCCCCCATATATGACTCTAGGACAAGGCATCGGGGAATTCTTTGGCTTTCTTTACCCTTTAAAAACAGATTTTTTTTTTTCAGTTTAAGGCCATTTGGGTAGCCAAGGCAAGGCCTCCACATGTCAATAAACCAAAAGGGCTGTTAAAGCCATCACAACTCAAGGCTGAACTAAGCTGACACGTGCTGTGAAGGTGAAGGCTGCCCTCCAAAGTGCAGAGATTGGATGAAAGGCTAGATATGGATCAAACCTACTGGCTCTGATCCTGTTTTGCAGAGCACTTGTGATTTGGTGAGATGGAGGGGATAAAAAGGGGCAAGAATCATGCTTGTGTTCTGATAATTGAACCTAACCCTTCCAGCAATATCCTATGGTCCTCCTGTCAAAACAGCTGCAGGGCATCTATGCAACAGCTATCTTCATCTCCTCTTCCCTTTTACAAGACAAGAACTTGGATTAGGGGTGAGTCTCTCCACAGTAAAAGTATTTTAAACCCAAAGGCGAAAAGCACTGTATGAAGAGAGGAGCTACCCTAGTAGTTCCCAGATTTCTCCTGCAGTCAGAGGCTTCAGATCATTAAACCCGTGCAGTATTGTTATTGTGGAGAAGCAGGGAGGAGGCTGCTCACAACTAGAAACAGGAAAATGGACACAGTCCTAATGACTTTGCTGAACTTTGGATTTCACTTAGTCCTTCATTACTGGCAGGAAGACTGACAGGCCTCTAAGATTTCCAGCAGGGCTTTTTTGTGTGGTCTGTACAATATACTTATCTTCTCAAATCTGGAAACACTACACATATCTCTATTCAGGCTCCACCAGTTCCCTATGAATGGGTGCCAAGAGATGTGTGCAAACATGCCTCAGGAGTAATTAAGAACAATTTATGGCAATTGCAAATGCAATATTTTAACTCCACTGAGTTAGAATACACCTGGTGTAGCATAAGGAAAGAGCAACACAGATGCACACCATGTCCTCAGAGAGAGTCTCATGGGACAGAACTATGCTTTAAAAATGTTCTTGACACTTTTTAAAGGGTGAAGTGAGCTTGTACTGGTTCAATGCTTGCAACAGCATAGCTGCAATATTTTAACATAATTTTAATTTAAATTTCCCTTCAAAATGTGGTACTTGTGAAAATACAGCTGAGATCCACACAATAAATATGTTCAGCAATACTCTGAAGACCACAGAGACTGTACTTAGGAACCCAGAACAGCCTTGAGCCGTTCACAGTTCTTTACAGACCTTTAACTGACACGTGTCAACCCCACTATTTCCATTTAATCTGTATTCACATGAAAATAATTTCCATCCTCCAGTGCACCAGATCCTCCCACACCAGTGGCTACTTGGAGGCCTGAATCAAGACCCAACAGGGACAATGGGGGCCACTGCGCAGAGGCCACAGGATCTCCACACCTTCAGACAAGTCTAAGCCCCCTACTCATAAAATCTGCCCATGTACGTCAGCCACTGCAACTCCCTGGAACTACTATTTGGCAAAAGGCATTTCATGAAGTTAGCCTAACATGCTAAGTAAATGAGTGGCCATAATCAGCTTTCACCAGTGGTAAGACACAATCATTTACTTACGGAGTGTGTTCATGAGCTGATTGCTTCCTTGTGGCCTGCTGGTGCCATTAGCAACAGCATTCCTGTTGTTATACTGTTGGTGTGGTGGCTGGGAAGGGGAAACATGTGCTGGCTCTTCCCCCTCGCTGCTGGAGCTTTCATCTTCGCTCCCAGATGAGCTCTCTGAATCCGATGAGCTGCTTCCACTGCTGCTGCTCATCTGCTCAATAATTTCAACCTCTGCTCTCAGCTCTGAAATAAAAAGGAATTCATCTAGTTGACACCATAAACAGGGCCCCATGGAATTTTGGAAAAGAATGTGCAAATGCAATGGTTTTGTCAAGTATGGTTTATTGCACCAAAATATCTCACATGAAAAATCAAGACAGGAAGGGAAACAAAAAAATCCTGAACATTATTTTACTTATTGCTGTACCTAAATTCAAAGAAGCAACAGCATAGGTTACTATCATAAAACCTTCACTTCCACAATTATTCTTCATATACTTCACATTCCTGAAAGCACTTTCAGTTTCATTATTTCTGACAGGTTATGGTCTACATACAAAGTAAGCACATTAGTTGATCGAGGAAATGTGAATCTGAATTGTTAGATGCTGGTGACATTTAGGCTTTTGGAAAACAAAAAATGGTTTGTGGGAGGGTGGGTACACGGACATAGGCAAATGATCACAATAGAAACTGCTCTGACTTAAGATAATGTATGAAACGGCTTCAGCACTGTGTCACACAGCCCATTGTAAAAAAACTTCAGAAGCAGATGAATGACATCAAATAACTTTGCAGTAGGACTGATGAGAATAGCTGAGAATTTTCACATACTGGGAAGTGGCAAAAATACCATAACCTGCTATAGAGCTTGCAAGTAGCTAGAAAATAACAAAACTACACTGAAACTAGGAAGTTATACAACTCAAGACAATGCCCACTTTAGGATTTCCAGGGCAAAGAAACACTGGAACACCATGAGAGCATCACAACAGCCTCATCAGCAACAGCTAGTGCTGGCTTAATGACTGGTTACTGTTGTATTGTGTTTTTATATTTCTGTAACAGTTCTGTAATGGTTTGCCCCTCCACTCCCCATTTTCTCCCAATGGTTCCACCCCGAGTTTTCCTGCCGTTCCCTCAGTGTCAATCTCCTGAAAATGCTTAGTCACTCCCCTCTTCCCTCCCTGGTACCTCGTCCATCACTCTGCTCCCCATCCCATTCTTCAAGAATCTTCTACCAGGGGCCTTGAGGGATTGGATGAGGGTCCGGGGTCCCTCCCTTAACTTTCCCCCACTGGTTTTTGTATCTGTCTATCCTTTCACCTTCCACGCCCCCAAATCCCCCCATTGGTCAATGGGCATTCCCTTAGCCTTGTCCAGCCCCAGTATTTAAGATGTTGCAAAAGCCTCAATGCCACTTTCAGCTGCTGGATACTCTGTAGCTCCAAACTCCCAGAGCCTGGATTAAAACCGAAACTGTTTTCCCAGCCTTGAGTCGACTCCCTTATGACCTCTTGGGATGCTGCCTCTCCTCCAAACAAGGCAAAAAGTCACACTGTCTGCCTTAGCTGCTCCCTGACACTCCTCAAGACAAAGGGAAGTGACCCCCACAGCTGACTGTGCCTCTGCTGGGCAGCAGAAGCCAGGGGGCTTCAGATTAGCACAGCGGCAGCAGCTTGGCGCCCAACGTGAGACCCAAGGACATCGCCAGACCCCACGGAGGACACAGACGGATTTATTCTGCAGCAGTGTTTGGACTCAGTCTCTGGCCAGCAAGTTACCCCAGTAGTAGCACGCCCCTTTTTGGTGGGCAGCGCTCCAGGGGAAGGAACTGGTACCCATTGGGGCATCATGGTGATCAGTTCCACGAGGAGGACACTACTCAGGACCTTTCTTTTCCTGCTTCAGGCCTCAGAGTGGTGAGTATCTTTTTCTCTCCCTCTTTTGTCCTCTCTTCCAGTGGGGGGAGAGCTTTCTTTGTCTGCTCTTCTTTTGCACTCTCTTTCCCTGCTCGTTTCTGGGAAAAGGGTCAACTTTTCTCCCTCTCTGGAGGATTTTGCTACTATTGTAGCCGTTACTTTGCTGCGCAGCACCTTTTAGCAGGTGGCCAGCAGCAGGGGTTTCTCTTTTTTTTGCTTTTTCCTGGGTAGTGTGTTTTAAGAGACAGATTCTACCTCAGCCAAAATGGGCGCCCGGCTGTCTGTCTCTCAAAAGGGAGTCTATTTCCAAGTTGCAAGTGTTCTATCTGGTGGTGGAATTTTGTTTCATGAAAGAGAAGTTAAAGAGTTTGTTCAGTGGTTGTTCCTACATTTTCCTAATGTTTTGGCCGACCAAATTAGTAATTTAGAGTTTTGGGATCTAGTAATTAGTTGTTACAATTAGGGAATTCCTCCCTTTCTAAATTTGCTTTTCTGGCCATGAAAATTAGAAATGCTTTAAAATCCTCTTCTAAAATGCAGGAACAGCCACCCAGGAGCAAACTCAACCCCATCTCTCCTCGTCCTAGCCCTCTTCCCTCCCCTGCCTGCCCCAAACTGGGGATTCTAGGGGGATCAGACCGGCAAGAGTCGCAGGGCTGCCTTCATCTCCCTGGGTCCCCACAGAATCCCCGAGACCCCTGCCCGAGCAGTCCTGGGAACCAGAACCCTGATTCTATCCCTGCTCTCACCACTGCTCCAATCACCTATATCCCTAGGCAGGAGGGAGCACCCATGCCCCAGTGGTCCCCACTTGCCTGCCAGACCAACAGAGAGATGAGATCTGCAAAGCTCAAAAGGAATTTGGTAGGGACAGCGAATACTTCAAGGGACTGTTGAGGGCCACTCTTGCAGGAAATGTTTTAACTCCTGCTGCACTCCATACACTTTTCTCATGCTTGCTGTCCTCAATAGAGTTTTTAATATGGGAAGCAGTGTGGAGAAAAGAAGTACGGTCCGCTTTACTAACACTATGAGCTGACCTGGACGTAGGAGTAGATGACGATGAAATGATGCTGTCCGTTGATCATCTTTGCGGGGAGGGAGACTGGGTAGAGGGGGAAAAACAAGCTGCAAAAATACCTAGGCAGGCTCTCCAGGAAAGCGTAAAGGCTGCAGAAAAAGCGTTTTTCAGGTTACACCTGGATGTCCCCATTGATAACTATCTGTCTATAACTCAGTTTCCCTCTGAGTCCTTCCTTAAGTTTGTTGAATGATTTTGCAGAGCAGTGGACCTTCAGGTACAGGACCCGGGAGTGCAGCAGGGAATCCTAACAGAAAGCACTCGGCAAAATGCCAATGAAAAGTGTAAAGCCGCAATCCTGAGCCTGCCCCTTGACCCACCACTGACCCTGCAGTCCATGCTTGAAGTGTGCTCAAGGAAGGTCACAATCTCATCCACTGATCAATGCCACAAACAGAGGGAACTGAGGAGGGTGGCAGGCGTCGAGGTCCCTGACCTGCCATCCAGCAGCCAGCCACTACGCACTCCATGAACATCTAACAGACCTCCCCCAGCAGACCAGCCGTGTCATCTTTGCAGGGAGCTAGGGCATTGGGTGCCCAACTGCCCATTGAGGCAACAGTTTTATAGCTTCAGGAAAAACCAACAAAAACAAAAGGTTGCCTCCAAAGGAGAGCCATCAAAAAACTAGAAACCAAGTGCAGTCCTTCCCTGTGCGATGACAGAAATAAAGCAGGGCCAAAAACATCTGTGGGGAGGGGTGGAAAACCAAACATCCACAGGCAAGGCCCGCCTGTGCCAATTTGGACTTCACCTAACATTACTTCTTCACCAGACTTGACTCACCCATACCAACCAAGACCTATTTTAACCACTAGCTCTCATAATGTGCCTTTCATGTTGGCTCTGACAGAGCCCCTCCATCTTCGTAACACCCAGTGGCATTTCGTGTCTGTGAACCCCAAGGAACCTGGTAATTGGAGAGACACCTGTAGTAAGTATGTCGTCCTTGGGGACACCAAATACACACCTGTAGACATCCACATCCTCCCAGGTCTCGTGTCATCAGACCCGGGAAAACTCGTCTTTGGCTGCATTGTATTCACTCACCAGTGTACCTGCCTAAAGGCCAAGTCATCACTCCAGCCATCCCAGTGCCTGAGCCTTTGTGGACCATCACTTGGACTCAGGTACTGGGGGCTGAAAAACCAAAAATCTCATGCAAGTTGCACCGGGGAGGGTGGAGTATAAAGCCTTAGTTGGACTTCTAGACACAGGGGCTGATGTAACAATCATTCCCTCCCAGGAATGGCCGTCACACTGGGAATTGCAAAGCACAGCTGGACATGTACAAGGTGTTGGGAGCATTCAATTAATGAAACAGTCAAAGAGTGTCGTCCAAATTGAGGGGCCGAATGGGAAATTGGCCTCTGTATGCGCATTTGTTTTAGACTTTCC
The DNA here is from genome assembly GCA_003676055.1 of Chloebia gouldiae. NCBI lineage: Eukaryota > Metazoa > Chordata > Aves > Passeriformes > Passeridae > Chloebia > Chloebia gouldiae. The sequence continues at coordinate 40,570,974 of QUSF01000003.1, forward strand.
AGAACTCTTGTGGGGGAGAGACCTGATGGCCCAGTGGGGGGTCAGAATTGACATCCCAGAGACCCCCCCATGTTTTTCAGGCAGCAGTCACTGAAAAGCGCCCTACCCAGAAACTCAAATGGAAAACACATTCACCTGTCTGGGTCAAGCAGTGGCCGCTCAATAAACAAAAACTGAAGGCGCTTGAGGAGCTTGTGGCCAAGCAGCTAAAAAAGGGAAATATCCAGGAAACAACATCTCCCTGGAATTCCCCCATCTTTGTAATTAAAAAACCAGGCAAAGACGAATGGCGGCTCCTCCACCATCTCCATCAAATCAACAACGTAATAGAAGACATGGGCTCTCTCCAGCTAGGGATGTTGTCCCCAGTGATGCTCCCCCAGAATTGTAACTTAGCTGTGATTGATATAAAAAACTGCTTCTTCCAAATTCCCCTTCACCCTGACAATGCCCCAAGCTTCACCTTCTTGGTTCCCACCATTAACTGAGAAGCCCCGAGGAAGAGATACCACTGGAAAGTACTTCCAGAGGGAATGAAAAACAGCCCTTGTATTTGCCAGTGGTACGTCTCTTCCTTGCTGTCCCCAGTCTGTGCAGCTGTGAAGGATGCCATCATCCTTCATTATATGGACGACATCCTAGTGTGTGCCCCAAATGATGACATGCTTACCCATGTGCTTGACCTGACAATCCATTCTCAGTTTTTTCAGGGTTTAAGATCCAGGAAGACAAGGTTCAGAAGATGCCACCTTGGAAGTACCTGGGCCTGGAGATCGGGAAGTGGACCATTGCTCCACAGAAACTGACCATCAGGAATAACATCAAGACTTTAGCTGATGTTCAGCAACTGTGTGGCTCTTTAAACTGGATAAGGCCTTAGTTAGGTTTTTCCACCAAAGACCTAGCCCCAGTTTTCAATTTATTGAAAGGGGGAGAGGAGCCTAGTTCTCCTAGGGCCCTTACCCAGGAGGCGAGGGCCGCACTGGAGAAGGTACAGGACATGATGTCTGCCAGGCAGACCCACCAATACCAACTGGGCCTGCCCTTCAAATTCATCATTCTTGGTAAGCTGCCACACCTCCAAGAGGTGATCTTCCAGTGGGAGGTCACCCAAGTAGAGAAGAAGGACCAGGACTGGAGGCATCCCCTCTTAATCATAGAGTGGGTCTTCCTCAGTCACAACAGGTCCAAGAGGATAACTCAGCCACAAGAGCTGGTGGCAGAACTGATCCGGAAAGCAAGGGTCCAGATCAGGGAGTTGGCAGGGTGTGACTTTGACTGCATCCACATTCCACTAAAATTAGAATCGGGCCATCTATCCAAAGCAATGTTGGAACATCTGCTTCAGGAAAACGAAGCTCTGCAATTTGCATTGGACAGCTACACTGGTCAAATTTCAATTCACCAACAGGCCCACAAAATTTTCAACTGTCCAATTGAAATTTTTCAATATGTCCAATTTACATTGGACATAAAATCTATTCAGAGCAAAACACTTCTAAAGGCACTGACAGTGTTTACAGATGCGTCCGGAGCATCTCAGAAGTCAGTTGTGACTTGGAGAGATCCTCAGACTCAGCACTGGGAGCCAGATGTTGCCGAGGTGGAAGGATCACCTCAAGTAGCTGAGTTGGCTGCTGCTGTCAGAGCTTTTGAGAGGTTCTCTGAACCATTTAATTTGGTCAATGCTTCAGCCTATGTAGCAGGTGTAGTGTCCAGAGCAGAAAATGCAATTTTGCAGGAAGTTCCAACATTGCACTGTACGAGCTGCTCTCAAAATGGGTAAAATTAAGAATCCCACCGAGAGCAGCCATTTTATGTGATGCATGTCAGGTCACACACCGACCTGCCGGGGTTCATCGCCGAGGGCAATTGAAAAGCTGATGTCCTCACTGCACCCATCCAGATGGCCCCACTCCTAGATGTGTTTGGTCAGGCTAAGATCAGCCACCAGCTCTTCCACCAAAATGCGCCTGGCCTGGTTTGCCAGTTCCATCTGACCCGTGAACAGGCCAGGGCCATTGTAGCCACCTGTCCCAGTTGCCAACAGAATGCTCTCCCTTCCTTAAGCTCAGGCGCTAACCCAAGGGGTTTGAAAAGCTGTGAGGTGTGGCAGATGGATGTGACACACATCCAGTCATTTGGCAAATTCAAATATGTCCATGTATCTGTAGACACTTTCTCCAGTGCAGTCTATGCTTTGGCCCATACAGAAGAAAAGGTTTCTGACACCAAAGAACACCTGGTGCATGCCTTCTCCATGCTGGGCATCCCCAAAGTCATTAAAACAGACAACGGCCCAGCATACAAGTCCAAGGAGTTATGGAGCTTCCTGCAACAATGGGGAATAGAGCACAAAACCAGCATCCCCTCTTCCCCAACAGGCAAAGTTGGGGTAGAGAGGACCCACCAGAGCCTAAAAAGGGTTCTTCATCAACAGCAACAGGCAATGAAGGTAGAATCCCCTCAAGTATGGTTGTCCAAAGCACTGTTTACCATCAATTTCTTACACTGCACATATGAAAACAAATCCACCAGGCATTTCATAGAAAGTACTCAGACAAACCTGAAAGCTCATGCACCAGTCTTAGTAAAAAAACCAGAAACTTGGGAGAGGGAGGGACCCTATGAAATGATAACCTGAGGAAGGGGATACGCCTGTGTGTCCATCCCCTCAGGTTTGAAGTGGGTCCCCTCCAAGTGGGTGAAACCTTACATTCCTAAAATATCCAAGTCCAAGACCACAGCACAGGTAGCCAGCACCTGGTGGAGGAGGAAGAAACGCCACACCCTTTAAATCCCCCAACTCCTCCCCCTATCCTAATGTCTTTTATTTATAAGATTCCTTTCAGATTTCATTAACCGAGACCCAGCCAGTGGGAACATCAAGCTCAGCCCCATCCTGCAGCTGCTGCTCCTGCTCAGCACATCCCATCTCAGCACCGAATAGTTGTTCCTCAGCCCCAAGCAAACATATGCAAAGAATTTACTGAACTCTGCTACCTCAACTTAACATCAAAAGCTGAGGATGTCCATAAAAGAATAGAATAGTTGCAGCAGCTGGTCAAAGAAACTACAGACTCTTTAAAAGATGAGGACTCTCAGGCTGGGTCAGGTCAATTTTGAAAAAAAAACTGGACTTTTAGTTTTGTTAATTAAGTTTTCCCCCTTCCTTTTTAAAACAAAAAGGAGGAATTGCCCCCCATTTTCTCCCAATGGTTCCACCCCAAGTTTTCCCACCGTTCCATCAGTGTCAATCTCCCTGAAAATGCTTAGTCACTCCCCTCTTCCCTCCCTGATACCTTGTCCATCACTCTGCTCCCCATCCCATTCTTCCAGAATCTTCTACCATGGGCCTTGAGGGATTGGATGAGGGTCCGGGGTCCCTCCCTTAACTTTCCCCCACTGGTTTTTGTATCTGTCTATCCTTTCACCTTCCACTCCCCCAAATCCCCCCATTGGTCAATGGGCATTCCCTTAGCCTTGTCACTGCCCCAGTATTTAAGATGTTGCAAAAGCTTCAATGCCACTTTCAGCTGCTGGATACTCTGTAGCTCCAAGCTCCCAGGAGCCTGGATTAAAACCGAAACTGTTTTCCCAGCCTTGATTGGACTCCCTTATGACCTCTTGGGATGCTGCCACTCCTCCAAACAAGGCAGACAGTGTGACTTTCTGCCTTAGCTGCTCCCTGACACTCCTCGAGATACAGGGGGGTGACCCCCACAGCTGACCGTGCCTCTGCTGGGCAGCAGAAGCCAGGGGGCTTCAGATTAGCACAGTGGCAGGTTACTAAAGAGCTATTAAGGTATGACACCCCAAATTATACAATATTGTTAAATTTGTCATAATTATAAGTGGCCTAAACACCAGTGGAGGACAACTCCTTTGTATCCGCCCACAAGACTTGAGTATCTAATGACTCAGTTCATCTTGGCAGGTTTCCATGAAAGAACAACGTCCACACATAAATTAATGGGATGTGAAACCCTCAAAATTTAGGCTTTTGTTGTGCTAGCAGCACTATACCCACAGGGTTAGAACTCAGTGCTTGCCCTGGAAACTCACAGACTAAAGCAACAAGAATGAAAGAAGGGAGAGATGAGCTATTACCACCCCCACCGAACAAGTGGTGAACTGATGCTGGGAGTAATTAATGTTAGGTCAGATGTGCATCAAGGGTCCCTTTTTAAATAAGACTCATTTCCTTGGGCTGCCTAAAATAAAGAGTAACAGCTAAGTTTTCAGCCTGCACAATACTCGCTGGAGACAATTACTCTAGCTTAGCATATATGAGTTTGAGAAATTGTGTTTTCTTTTGCCAGATTAAAAATCACTATTTTTCACTTTCAAGGTTTAGAGCTCAATTTCAAGTCCTATGGTTATACTCCAGCTGGGTATTTAAGGATAGTGGTGTTGTTTCTCCAATTTACCTCCTAAATCCAGATCCCTGCCTATACCATCTCTGCTCTCTGTAGTTTACCAGTATGCCAGGTAAAACATACTCTTTCAGTTTGAAGACTTAGCATAAGAGACCATTGGAAGAGAAAGAAAATACGATTCAACAGGTCAACAGCAGATACTGCTTTATACTGTAATATCTTTCTCCCTTATTGCCTCTCAAGTCTTGCAGGCTTTAAAAATACATTTCAGGCCTGGAGTCTGATACACAAACAAATGAGCACCTGTGAATCACTGTTCTCAGCCTACTCATATTTCAAATTATAAATGTTCATTGTATTTAAGGCTAGGAAGTTAATAGGGGAAAGCTAAAGGAAAGGTAACCAGGAATAAGGGTACTTTCTCTTTAAAATGCCCAGGTTTAAACTTTTTTCCCCCCAGCTTAATGATGTAAAATTTCTACATTCTTCTAGTAATGGAGTTGTTAGTAATGTCAGTTGTTAGCGATCATAATACATTGTTAGAATATCCTGGATTGCAGCAAGCACAATCACCTATCACAGTCCATACTGCAAAACGATACAACAGACAAGTCTAACACAGGACAAGTGCCTGAGAGTTACACATGTATGCCTACAGAGCTGGAGTCTGTGGCTGAAATGGAAGAATGTTGGCACAGGAACTGAGAACATAGAGCCCACATGTAAAATAGAACGAAGAACGCGAAGTGATCTTGGGCATTGGTGGTGAGAGGAAAAGTTAAAACAAAAACACACTGAAATAGGAACTAGGGGAAAACCCTAAGAACTAGGAAAAAAAAAAACCTACACAAGAAGTGTGGACTCGATACAGTAGGTGAGGAAATCACTGAGTGAAGTGATGCTGTCTGACCAATGGGAAAGGAAGATTAGCCTGGCCAATTTTAAACAATTGCAGATTAATGTGAGAATGAAGAATGGGAGATTTCTGCTGGGGAAGCAGAAAACTAAAAGCCCACAAAAGAGATTTGGTTATGAGAAAGGAACGAGAGAATGCCTTGGAAGTAGTGCTAAAGCCCACTATACTAAACAGAGGCAAGAAAGGCAAAACAGAAGCAGTATCACAACCTTCAAGGACTCAGAAGTTAAGGCTGTTATCGGTGTCACTGGTCACAGGTAAGAACTTGGTCAGAGCCCATCTTCTAGTCAACTTTTGCCTCACAGGATGACAGCTTCCCCTCAGATCTCTGTTGTCTCTTGTTCCTCGAGCCCAGAATTTTAAACATCTTATCCAAGCAGATGAGAGAAAAGCAATTGTTTTCACTAATGTTCTGGTGGCTGCTGCATCACTATAATTCTGTCAAGAGAAATTCAGTAGGACCACTAAGGAATTCTGTTCAAAACACTCTTTGGCTCACCCTGTCAGTGACTAGGCCAATGATGACATCAAAGCCTTATAGGAAAAACATGGCTGCTTTACAATGGCTCAATTTTGCATTTTCCCATTTGACTGCTCTGTTTAGTACAGTTCTAGGTACTGAAGACGTGGATTAAACATTTCCTTATGGTGCTTCCAATTAAAATAGTTGTGTGTGTATGTGTACATATATTCTGAGCTGAACAGCAAAATAATTTGACCTTTCCTCGATCTTTCTGTGCTGTAAGATCGAACACCTCATGTCAACACACCTTTGTAGTTGAAAAGATGACAAGAGTCAGGATGTGCAGCAGTTACTTTTAAAAAAGCTTTCCATACAGTACAGTTTTGAATACTTGCCTTAATTGAGTCTACATCATCTGAAAAGGCTGACAGTGGTTTGGAACCTTAACTTCTCTACATTTCATCTTACAGCTGTAAAATTTCTTTCAAGATGAAATTACTGTTTTACACTGGCAGGCCATGAAAGTTTTAGAGTAAAAAAAAAAAGTCAGGGTCAGAAATCATTATCCAAACAGAACAGGCTTTCTCAACAGAGCTGTCTTCTGTATATATTCACTATCAAATACAGTAAGAGTGTTCCTACTTCTTCTCTCAATTCCAATAGGTTATGCAGATTTTTTTAACTGAAGCCTTCACCTTAAGCTGCAAGAACACCAAGGACCTCCAGAAAACAGTCATTCAGCTTTAGGGAGGGTTAAGTTTGAATGCCTGTATCAGAACACTTACTGTTAATAAAAGAGTGCAAGGTGGAGAAATCAACTTGACACTGTTAACCTGAGCATGTGGAGATGGCAGCTAGAAGAGGCAGTATTTTATACTGATACAGAAAATTTGATTGGGGTGTTCTTGAGAGACAAACACAGTACTATGGCATAAGCTTCACACACCACAGCTACATTCCAGGTAAATAAAATCTGCTCAGATTTTTAAGCACTGAATCTTCAAACCTGAAATATGATTCTGTGAGTTTTTTCCTCAAATGTGGTAATCCTGTCAATATTATTGCATGCTGTAATTTTTCAATATTATTGACATATATCAATATGTTGCATGCTGTAATTATGTCAATGCTGTTGAACACATTTCTGCTGTGGTCAAATAGGTCTGATAAATGTCAATTATTTTGTGCAAATAGATGGCTATATTGTGGTATATGTCTGCAAACATCCACAGCTTAATGAGACATTATCAGATGTAGCTAAGTGTTCAAAAGAATAAGCTCCTACCCTCTCCTATGCTCCCTTCAGGCACGAGGACAATACAGAAGCTTGAAGAGGAAAGGATTCCACTCATGCAAAACCCTTGACACAGCCTCCCAAAAGCCTTTGTCTATGAAGGAAGGGACTAGTTCAATTCCCAGATGCTCTGACTCTGTCCTCAGACACTGTTGTTTGGACAGCTGTGTACTGGGACAGAACTGACCTACCTGAAAGCTCACTTCCAGCTCATCTGTAAGGGAGAGGTGAAAATGCATAGTTGAGGATACCAGGGAAAGCAGAAACCTGCACTGAGGTTACCTTAAAACTTCTGTGAAACATCATGAGGACTGCGTGTCTCACCACACCCTTAAGTAGGGCATACTGGAAGCAAGAGAGTGTCAAAGCGCTAGACATCCTTTCAAGAAGCTCCTTTGGGAAGTTTAAGTTCTGTGCTGTGTTCATTAAACAAAACCCACAGAGTTTCAGCTTTCTGTTTATCTTTCTTTCCTACAGAGGAAGTACTTCAACCAAAACGAAAGCTACTACTTGAATGGAAAGAACACAGGCTCTTCAGAGCTTACAAGTCTGTGTCCATAAAAACACAGATTAAGGGAAGATAACAGGATTGCAGACTACCTTACAGCTTTTACACGTCATTGTCTACATTTCATTGTGGAATGGTGCCATTTTAATTCTACCTTTTTTAAGCAGGTTCTTGTGATATAAATGGTTTAGCAATGCTGACAGTCTAGATCATCAGTGCTGGAAAAAGTTACAGATTGTAAGCAAAAAACACCCCTACCCAGGCTTTTGGCTCTTCTGGGGCTTTGTACAACTCCCCCTTATAAAACACCAAATTAAAGTCCTATTTTTAGTACAGGTCAGGTGCTCTAACCTTGATTTTGGAAACAAAATTCCACAGGTTATTTACTTGGAGGCCCTTTCATATAAAATATTATCAGGTGGCAAAAAAATATTATGATAGCTCTGAAACACATGATCTTATACTTTAGATCACTAGTAAATGATCTTTTAGAATAGGTGTCACCCCAGACAAATATAACTATTTTACTGTAATACAACCTTTACAAATTGCTATATGTATATAAAAGAGTGCCCCAAAGGTTAAGTAGCTTATTACACTCTACAGGAAAAGATACTTAAAAGCCACAACTGATTCAGTTGAAAAAAATTATATATCACCTATTATTTTTCTTCTTACCTATTATACAGAAAATAAAAATAACAATGCAGCTAAGGGAACTGTAGCTAACAGAATCTCTCAAATGTTGATTCTGGCTGCTGACCAGCATCCAAGTATTGAAAACACTACTACTGCAGAAAAGTGAGACCAGTCAGCACCTATGCAAACACCCAGCTTACAGCAAAAATGTCACCTAGTGATTACCATGAACTGAAAAAATACCCTGCTGAGTAATTAACTTCATCTGGGCAATTAACACAGGCTAAGTCTACAGACAAAAATAGCTGTATGGGACAGAGAAAAAAGAGGAAGAAACCTAGAAAAAAAAGCAGACAGAAAGAACAAGCTTAAAATAAAATAATTGTGTCTGGTGCCGGTGCCAGAGAAGAACCAAACAAAAATTTAAAGTCTTCCTTTTCCTGACCATATTATCCACAGCAAAAACAGGTATCACATCAGTAGGAAAAGGGCACGGTCAAAGAAAGCACATCCTACGCACAGCGGAACACTAAGACAAAGCACTGCCTGAGCAGAAGAGTGAGCTGAGCCAATCATTCCTTTAAGGTACTTTTTTAATAGAAGTTTAGCAGCCATATGGCATGTGTGTCAATGCTGCAAATGAGTGGTTGTGGAAGAGGATAAGCTGCAGGTTTGTTCCCTCTCTCATTCCTCAATACTAGCATTTCATGATGCGTGCTTGTCTTGTACTGGGAACACAGCTGCCTTGCCCTTCCATCCCACCAACCTTACTCAGTGCAGGGTAACTCTCTCCAAGTGACTTGATTGCATAAGGAGACCTTGGACCATTATGCTTTGTTACTGCTGCTCTGGTGGCCTAGTTCACCCATGCAATTGGTCCAGCACTGAGCTATAGGTTTCGGAATTCACGTAATTTTTTTTCTTCTTTTCTAAACAGAGAAATAGTTTGGAAGAGTGAAAATAATCCAGAAAGAGGAAGTTTTCTCATGCCAGAGAAGATGGCAGTATAAATATCTATTCTAGTAGAAGAGAATAATCAATCACTTTACTAAGATGAATAAAGAAACAATATATAAAGAAGTCAACACAGCTGTCAAGTACCATCTTTTAATCCCTGAATGTTTTTAGAAATTGCACAGCCATAGTTTTTATTATAAAGAGGAAAGACAAAGCAACTACAAACCCTTCTTTACCTCTCTTAATATCGTCCAGCTGGGGCTCTGGTGAAGGATTGTCCTTCAAAGGAGAAGTTTTAGGTCCAGCTGCTGGCTTGGTTGGGGCTCTGAACTGTGAAGGAGGCTGAGATGCTCGGGCAGACTGTTGCTCTATTCGGGCTTGGATCTTACTGCTGCCCTCTGCTCTGAAGAAACAACCAGACACATTTAGTGGTACTGTGCAACTATGTCCAGCTTTTTCAATATCTTTGTGCTAATGCATCATCTGTGACTTCCTTTTGTACAGATCTCTAATTTGTTTTACAAAGATGAAGACTGAATTACAGCTTTCTGTATGCAACACTTACTTTCAATAATAAAGAATCATATACAACTATACTGCAACATTCTTACAAAATGTATTTTCAAATCCAGATGTGGTTCAGTGATGCCAAATTCTCTACTTGAACAACAATAAAGGCTTTAATTTAGCAATTAGTATTTGTATTTTTAAAAAAGAATAATCAATCATAGTAATTTAAAGTAACTACAAATCCATTCACAACAAAATCCTTCTTAAAATAATCACAGTGAAATAAACAATTTTCTCACTTGCAAATAAATCATCTCAAACTGAACTCTCTTAGAGGTCAACTTTGCTAGAATAATCATTCTTACTGCTAAATACAGCATACAAGCATTTAATTCCTGGGTTTTATCCATTTGCTGTTAGCCCTTCAAAACAGTTTAAGCTGTTTCCTTAGCCAAAAATAATCTCTAGAATAAGACTATGCCAACCTGTTCAGTTCAAACCAGGTATTTCTGCCTTTTACTGAACTCATGATGTGACTGAGATTGCAGAACAGTCAATACCCTTGGAAGAAAAAGAAACCCATAAAACCAACCACAAACCCAAAGTAAGTTCCTTTACAGTACACCATAATAAGGTTAAAGGGTGTGGTGTATTTATTGCATAGCAGCAAAGCCTTTGGGGTTATGGCTTTGTGCAGTGCAGCACAGAAGCAGCTTGTGGATATTAGAGCTCAGTTTCTGTTCTAGGAGGGTCCCAGCTCAGCAGGGTTACACTTTGTGTCTGGTAACTAATCCCACCGCAAGATAAATTAAGCTATCTCATGTTGAACTTCCTGGGAATTCACCTAAACCACCTGTGGTACCAGAACTGATACATGGAGCATTTACTGGGCTATCTCTGTGCCTCAGTGAACTCTAAATTCAGCCTCACACAGAATCCTCTCTTCATTCATCATTAACATGCAGCTGTTGGATACCACATTAATGCAGCTTACAGTCTATCTACAGCAGAAGTGAGGAGTTGGCAAGATATTCACTGTGTCAAGTGGAAATTAAAAGTCAAATATTTCTAGTATTAATTATGCTCTTGGAACTACAGATGGTTTTGTGGAGTAAGTTCACTTACTCCCCTGTGAATGTCATCAAGACATTAACACTAAAAGCCCTGTTCCCACAGAGTATCATCAGGTCATAAAAGATCAGAGCAGCCATGGAAAATACAAGGCACTTCTGATATAGAAAATCAATGACTTTGCAAAGCACTATTAATCAAAACAAGAGTCCCCAAACTTTTTACTACCCTCCCTCTGCCCAAGAAAAATTAAAGGATTTTTCCCCTCTCAGAACTCAGAACTCAGTGTAACCAAACATCTCACAGAACTCAGGCCCTCCTGCACTTACTTGCTCCCTTCTGACTTAAGCTTCACCTGGACAAAGTCCAGCAGAACTGAAATTGGGAATTCAAATCTCATCTCTGATGTGCTCATATCCACTGGACAAGATGAATGCTACATGGATGAATTTTCACATCACTGACTCAGAGGAGGGTTACAGTCCACTTACCTTGAACTCAAGGTGTTCCTGGCAAACACCCAGCCAACTACTGATGAGCTGCAACACACTTATCTAGTAGTTTTAACAGCTAAGGGTTCTATACTGCAACAAAGTGTTTTTTAATGTAAAACTTCTAAACTTATTTAAGAGTTTCTTCTTCACAAGACATTTTAATGACTACATTCTCTTTAGGTCTCAACCTGTGATTCAGTGATGCCAAAAAATCCAGACACTTCAGGTACCTATAGAGCAGTAGGACTGCTAAAAACTTTCCAGCTGCATACTTTGTAGCATTTGTGCAGCAGAGCACTGGGTCAGAAGGATTTCTGGCTTCATCAATTCTTCTAGGTAAAACACCATAACCATTATTTTTACAGCTCTGCCCACCTTCACCAGCTGGAGGCTTTGTACTTGTGTTCCACTTAATATATTGCTTATCCAGTATGGGAATGAGTGTTTCTTGTTCCCTACGATTATGTTATTGAAACATTGTGACTCCCACAGGAAGCTGCAGGGAACAAACCTAGAAAGTCCAATAATCCTTCTGACAGTCTAATATTTTCATGGGTTTTTTTTTGGCTAACTAGAGATTCTTGAAACACATCCCATCCTTCAGCCAGCATCTAAAGCCTCAAATAATCACAGGTGTTTCACTGCAAACTATAATTATGTCATTTCAGCTGAGGAGAATTTACGAATTCTTTACTCTTGAATTCATATTCCTATTTGCATTTTTAGGCATGATAATTTGCCATGTAAAGCTAAGGCTTAGTAATTAAACATCACTACAAAATACAAGAGTTCTATTTCAAAACGCAGTCTTAATAAGAAACTTCAGCAATAATTAATCATATCAAGAACCCTGTCCCCAGCTTTACCTTGTTTTCTTGACTTGAATGCTGCTACTAAGTTTTTCCAGCACATATTCCCCAGTGTCATGATTGATAATAAGCACACAATCCTTCTGATATGGCCTTTTATTTCCTTTAAAGACAGTCATTGGTGGAGTTGAACCCTGGTACAAAGAAAGAACACATATTTGTTTAGTTATATTACTCTGTCCAAAAATTTATGAATACTAAGAGGAAATATATGTGTTGTTCTGAAAAAGAGGCTAAGCACTTAATGTTTAGCTCCTACAGAAAATATTCATTCATGAAGAAATACAGAGAAAATGTGCAGTAGATCAGACATTTCCTCACAGCAATATTATGCCTTTCATCATTTTAAGTGTCTCTGTAGTGACAAAACATCTTCACTGTGGCTCCCTTTATTTACAGTTCTCATTCCCAAAATGGCAGCGTAACTAAATTTGCATAGCTGTCCCTGACAAGTATCAGAAATCTTCTTGATGTTTCTGCCCTGGAAATCATGGGTTTGGATAAGAAATAAAGTTCTGATTATTTGTGTAGCGGAACTATTGCCCAAGGTAATATGTGGTCAATTGAAAAATAATTTAAACTGCACCATATATTTTACATAAATATATATGGCAGTATTTTCACAGTGGATTACAATCAACTGTCACTTACAAACTGTGTACGAGCAGCTGCCTTCTTCAAAGTCAGATTAGCATGCATATGCCCATGAAATTATACTGAAATGTCTTTTCAAAGGCAAATGGGGTATTTTGATGCCTTCCAGAAAGTCCCCAAGTCCACACAATGCTACAAAGAGCCTTAAAAATCTTAAGGCTTAGACTGAGAAGCAAAAAAACCCTAAAAATCTCATGTGGTGGTGCACACTGGCTAACTGGTAATGCTGAGATTATGCTCAGCTGTACTGCATGCATGCACAGCCTGGCACATACACCTGGTTTTGATGTTACAGCCAGCAGAATACATGATCTATTGGCACGTAATAGCATGGATACACACCTGGCCACGTCAAAAAGCTGTTAATCAAGGGGTTATGTTCTCAGCTATGAAACATTCTCAGGCTTCTCTGTAATGTGTAGATAATGTATAAAAGAATTTGTTTTAAAAAATAAATATTTATTCATATGTGCCTTTGCACATACTGTAGGAAAGCAACCAAAATCAGGGAGCAAATGAAAAAACCCTGCACTCTCCTGTATGTAATTCTGAGTAGCAAAAATGAACAATCACAATTTAACTACTCTGAAAGCAATTCCTATTCTCCATGCTGCTAACAGATAGAATATATTTGAATTTAAAATGGGTTCTGAACAGTAAGTGTGAAAACTCTGAGTTCCTAACAAAGACACAGTAAGAGAGATTCAGAAATATGATTCAGAAAGAATGTCACAAGAAAGTCTCTTCAAAGGCATGTTGCATTTTTATCATTCCTACATTTAAGAGAGGAAAGCAACATTTAAGAGAGTAAAAAGAAAGCTTAAAGTCAAATCCTGCTTGCAGTTGACAACTAAGCCAGGAAACGTATAACGGCACAAACATAATGAAAATTGATCAAAGTTTGTTGGCTACCATTCTGCTACCCAAAAAAGCAACAAAGGCTGTGATTTTGGCTAAACAGTAAGTAGGAATGTAAATGCTTAAGCAAATTAAGTCCCACTCTTCTACTTAACACTAAATGTTTAGGGTTTATGTTAGTGCCTAAGTAACACTGGCTTACAAATTTTGCTGATTGCAGCACAGAATTGTTTTCACCTGTGAGGATTTTTTGCCTGACAGAGTTCAAGAAGCACTTGGACAACACTTTCAGGCACATGATGTAATCCTTGGGACTGTTCTGTGCAGGGTTAGGAGCTGGACTTTGATGATCTTTTTAGGGACCCTTCCAACTCATGATATTCTATGATCTTCTTCTGTAGTACTCTAACAAGCAGAAATTTTCCCTTCCCTAATCAGATTGTTTTTCAAGTACTAAAGTCACTAAATCCACACATAATAATTCAATTTATCCAGGCTGCAAGAGACACCAAAATATTTCTACCAAACAAATTATCAGAGATATTCTCAGGGATTAGGCAATTCCAAAAAGAAAACTTCAACTCAGAATTTGAATCCTATCCAATTGTTGGACAACTGAGAAGCAAAGCAGCAAAGCAGCATCCACGAAATTCAGTGAAACTTGTCAGGATGAAACAATCTCAAAACCTCTAATTCTTTTTCAGTATGCCAAGTATTTTCCAGCTTTCTAGGCAGCACTGCCTTGAAACAACACACACAGAGTGGCCTGGCTGCCTCAGCCTTTGGAGCATCTCGTGAACTCAAGGTTGTTCATACAGAGGAGAAGAGAATCAAATTAAGCTCCTCAGTACAGAGATTTGGGAAGGAACATTACAAGTGATGGTGCTCAACACAAAAAAAATGAATAAGCAACACTATTTCCAACTAATCCAAGATGAATGCTACTGTTAGTTGTGCTGTTACCTGCTCTCCAATAGCATGCTCATCATTTCTATAGACAAAAACCAGTATGTGACCTCCTGCAGTACTGAAGGTGACAAAAAGCCATATAATGAACAGGAGCAGGGTGAAGCAGACTACAGCTCCATTCAGTGAGAATTATCACAGCACCATCACCTACCAATTAAAATCATGGGTATGCTGGGAAGAACAATACCAAAAGGATCTGACACATGGCTTCCAAACTGACTGTGCCCCCCTGCAGCTACCAGACCCATTGATGTCTGTGAATTCTGGTTTGTTGGCTTGACACATAGCATTAACTTCAGCTAATAAACAAATCCAGTTCCAGCTCACGAGCACTTTCTTTTGTTTTGGCAAGGAAACCACTGAATCTTCAATTACAAACCAGCTGCACCTATAAACAGATTGATCACTTGTTTTATTGCTGTTTGATCATCATAGTCACACAGTAGATCTTTATGGCATCATTAGGGAAGGAAGTGCATGGGAAACTACTTCATGGCCACTCACCAGGACTGCCCTCTTGCTTCCACTGATAAAGCTAAAGGCAGGGAACCCTCTATGCCCTCTCTGTACATGTTTGAGTAAGGGCAGGAACATGCTTACAGGTCTGCCTGTAGGTTCTAAACATCCAGTCTTGACTGAAGCCCAAATCACATTGCCTTTCTTCAGCAAGACATAGTACTAAAAATTGATGGGAACCAGGTGTACAGCTTCAGCTAATAGTAAAAGTCTCTTTGTTTTTCAAGGAAGAGTAGGAAGGAAGGAATCAAAAGTAAAGCAAGGGTCCAACTGTACAGTCGTTTCCTAAGGTAAAAAACTAACAAGTCTGGCTGCTTAAATATTGAACCCACAGTGTTAATAAAGAAAGTGAAAATAGCATTTACATTAGACTGTAACAACACTGCAAATTTGTTGGAGAGTAAATAGGGACACGTAGAGAAGAGACTTACTGGAATATGTGGCAAAGTGATGGTAACATCATCTCCTTTACCCACTTGGAGGTCCCCCTCACAAGACGTATCAATTGATGCTGGCTTAAAATCATCTGAAGAGGAAAACAATTGTGATTACATTTGTTAGAGTGTCCAGAGCAGCCCTGCAAAGAGCCACCATATGTTTACCATGACTATAGGGAATGGTAAAACACCCACTAGTGTTTACAGCAGGGGTGGAATAACACATCAGTACATTGTGTCTACATGCAGCAACCCAGTGATGTGGTGGTACCATATTCTGAACTTCCTTTTCAAAATGGAAATAACGTCCTAGATCTTATGTTTGAACACCAAAAGCAGACTTCTCCAAACCCAGACTTTGAGTGGCGCTCAATTTTAGAGGCAAGTGCAAAACTGCACCAAACTCAAGGGAGTAACAACTTCCAAACCTTGGGCTCTGCTTAGCTGTTGCCAATTGCAAGCCTTAGGACTCCTCTGGGACAAACATTAATTTAATGACACTTGTGGAGGCTGGTAAACCAGCTAAGAAGAAAGTGACTAACTACAGTCCCGTGGAGAGACAACCCTTAAGCAACAACCTCTGGTCATGGCAAGGAAAAAGCTTCCCCCAGAATGCATTGTTGCCACATGCTCATTATGGGTATCCCATTGGCCCTTCCCCTTTCTTCCATCCCTGGGCCCTCATCTCATGCCTTCTGATGGTCTGCCCCATCCCTCACTATCCCTGTATAAAGCCCTGCTCTCCCTGCCTGAGGGAGTTCTTTGTGCCTGGACCCCTTTGCAGTAAGAGCTGAAAGACCTTCTGTGGAATCCCACACGAAGATTTCTGTCCCTTCCTTCTGCGTCACTCATGGCTGAAATCACCCGAGAGCTGAAATCACTCGGCAAGAGTGAGCCATGCCTGTGCACCCAGGATGTCTTTTCAAACACACTTCTCTGGGAAGGTCACAGCACTCTACCACCTCTGCCCACCCCAACAGACACCCACTCATTTGGTCTTCCTGATATTTCAGGCTCTCCAACAGCCATCTCGCCTCCACAATAATGCTGAAAGCTCCACATGGGTGGAGGAGATCTCAGCTCTCACTTATGAGGAAATAAAGAGGTGCTGATCTTATTACAGCAGCTTCATGCTGGTCCAAAGCCATTGTAGACAGAAAGCATCAGGAAGGGGAGGCATTGTACTGGCTTTAAACTAACATTTGTTTTAGGTATTTTTGCTCCATTGTACAATGCTTTGTCTCCAAACCAAGGCACTTCTGTTTAATGTATTCATTTGAACTGAGAACATTTTAAATGGAAAGTATTTTCCCCTCATTATTCTGTTGTGCTGGTGAGCCATAAAAAAAAACCAGAAAAAAACCCTATAAGAATCTCTAATGTCTTGAGAGAGGATTTAAACAAATTGAAATAAAATCACACAGATATAGGCTAATTTGCTTTGTGTTTGTTTTTATAAGAAGCCTGCATGCAACTCTAGCATCCCTGCATCTGAAGAGGTGCAATTATATTCACTATCAAGGCTTTTAATTACCACATTAGTTATGAAATTAATACTCAGAACAAATTTAAAATATAACTCCACTATGAAAAACACATTTGCAGGGAAAAAACTCCAAACTCTGAGTTGTAATAAATTCTCATTAAGAGGATGCTAATGTTTAATTGAGTTTTACTTTGACAGCACAACAAGCAGAATCAGACACACTTGACTTAATCCTCATACTTTAACTGCCTGATCAAACCATAGCCTTCAATTTAATCTGAGCAATCTGTTTCTAGCTATTGTTTCCCACCTACTTTATGAGCAAGCTTGCTAAATAAAATAAACCAGCTGTACAAGAGCTAGTGTCTGCCAAAACAGGACCAAGAGTTTCAACAGCACAGTCACCAGCTTAAAAGGACTATCAATACCAGACTTCTTTCTTAGGCACAGCAATATAGAGCTACTTTAAACGAACACTCAACTAATTGTTTTCATTTTGTTAGCACGTGCCTGGCTAATCCTCATGTAGATCGGGAGCACATATTTCCCTCCAAATATACCCACAGCTCTTTTGTCAAAAATCAAATGTTTTCAAGGTGTGTTTTTCAAGGATAATCCAGTTTCTCAGTACAGGAATGAAATATCTTAAGAAGGTCGAAACAAATGTAGCCTACAAAATCCTCTCATTGTAGTTTGTGTGAAGAGGATTATGGCAATAATATAATGTTTGGATCCCAGATAAATCATTCCAGAACAACAGTTAGTGGAAAAAAAACAGGACAATGAAGAAATCTCATTTAAAAGTCACAGATGGAAAACAGAGCATTCAGAAAGATCTTCTGAAATAAAACTTCATTCTTCCCGTTGTAGTCTGAAGAGCTTTGGCTTTGCAATCCCTTAGGAAATTGGTTATTGAAGCATTTTCCATTCTAGAAATCCTGTATACTTCCACCTGGATTTGGCTTGGGTTTAATTCACAGAGGATCAGGCACTTGGGTGACCAGTATCACTGAAACTACTATTTGTAGTGTATGAATATGGGCAATGAGACCAGGCCTATATTTGTGCATCATAAACCAAAATATCCTACTGTTGTCTGTATAAATTCCCCACTTCCATAGAAAACTACTAAATTATAAGTTTCGTATTCTTTACATTAACTCTTGATGGTTTACCAGTCATTTTAGTAATAAGAACTGGACTTGTTTTGCTCAGATTCCTTGCCCCACAGAACTCAATTACAAGAATACAGCGGGTTCGTCTTCAAAACATCTACCTCAGGATCTATCTTGCACTTGTTAGGCATTACTGTAAGCGTCTGAGTCCCTTCTGCTTGCTTTCCTGGGATAGGAAAAGCTGGCTGGAGTCAGGGACAGGTCGACTGGGCTACACATTGCTTCATCAGCAAAACACCCAGTTAAAAAGCCAACTCTGGATGCCCCGGCCTGCCGTGGGACCTGTGCTGCAGTTAATTGCCATGAAGAGAGCAAAATAAGATGGCAAAGCCACCGCCTTACGGTGGGAACTCATCTTGCTTCCAAGCGATTAGTGACAAACTTTCTAAAGCCGTTCCTTCGCCTTGGCCTGCCTCGCTCAAACCCCCTCCCCGCCAGCATCCACCTTCCCCTTCTTCCCCTGCTGGATCCCTCTGTGGGGAAAGCACTCGTGGAGAGGAACGACGGGGCCGAGGGAGCGGCAAAGGGAGGAGACGGGCGCTGGGGGGACCGGAGGGAAGGGGGGAGAGGGGCGATGCGGGGGCAGGAGGGGAGCGGGTGAGAGAGGCGCCGAGGGGACGGCACCCCGCGATGGCGGAGCGGCGGAGGGGGCGCGGGGAGCGGCGGAGGGGGCGCGGCAGAAGGCGCCGCGCAGCCGGGGACGGGGCGCGAGCGGGAGGAAGAGGCGGCCGCGGGGGAGGCGCTCACAGCGGATGGTGTGGAAGGAGGCCTTGGGCCGCCGCTCGAAGCTCTCGCCCAGCTGCAGCGGGTGCTCCTCCTTGTCCAGCAACGAGTTCGCCGAGCCGTTCATGGCCCCGCCGCCGGCCCGGACGGGTCCTTCCCTCTCCTCCGCGCGCTGCCGCCCGCCGCCCTCCCGGAAATTCTTGGCTTTCCCTTCCGGGAACCCTCTCCGGGGCCGGCGGCGGGTACGGCGGGGCGAGGCGGGGGCCCGGGGCCGGGCTGGGGCTGCTGCCCCGGGGAGGTCCCGGGGAGGTGGGAGCCCGGCGCTCCCCGCCCTCGGTGGGGCCGGGCAGGAGGGGCTCTCCTTCCCTTCCCTGCCGGGGAGGCCAAGCCCCGGCTACGCTGGGGCAAGAGCTGCTGGAGGGTAGCCGGTTCCGTGTGGGGGGACCGGGGAGCATACAGAGCTGTTACATGTTGGTGGGCTTAGCTCTGGATTGAACACCTTTAAAAGGCTCTTTAACCTAAGCGTGGGCTGTTGCGATTGAGTTTATCATCGCGCTGCCTTGCCACCGCAGCAGATGCGTCACTGAAAGGACTGGCTTGCGTTTGTTTCCCTCGCTCGTTCTGTGATGAAACAATGGAGTGTGCCTACGATAGAGGCGTGTGTAGAAATACGGCAGAGATTTTGCTGATTAAGTTTTTGTTTGTTTGGTTTGAGGATATGCTCTTCCTGAAGAGATACCTTTTCAAAGGAGCCTCTTCTTCATGACCGCTTCTGCTGTTCTTGGAGAAGGGGGTGTGTCTGTGACGCTGGACGAAATTCTAACAGTTCTTTTCTTCATTTGCACGCTTCCCTATTATATTTATGTTTGTATCATGACACGTATATCTCATTATATCATCATATGTATCATATATAACATGCGCATATAACCGTTATATGTATCATACAATGTATTTTATCATAAGATAAAATACACAAGTGAAGTACTTCTCTTGTTTGCTTGTTTGTTTTAGGGTGTGTATTGTTGTGGTTTCCTCATTTCTTTTTTTGGTAAATTGACACCATAGCCTGGCTCTGGGCACTGATGTATACAAGTGGTGTGTGTTTGCTGCCTGGGCTTCTCTGGGAGTTACTGGGCCATATAGGATTTAATTCCCATGTTCCATCATCCAGAATCTGCTTGTTTATGACAAGGCAGGTGTCATAACCAGTTTAACATGAGAGAAAATATTTGACTCCCTTCCCAGCTTATGTGAAGCTCTTTTTGTTAACTTCTGAAAATGAAACCATCTGTGACTATTAAAACCAGTGTGAATCCTCAGGAGGAGGCAGTGGGATGAATGCTGGCACAGGCCAGCTCTGGATATTTTGGCCTTAGTACTGGTTTTGTTCTCTTCTTTAGGTGGTGTGGTGTTATAAATGCTGTTGTTTTCACCAGTGTTTTCTCACAGAGCTGAGAGCAGGAAGGAGAAATGCTAATATGAATATGCTTTGTTTCATTAATTTTAATTGACTGTTAAATGTCATCTGTTCTTAAGTTACTTTTTTTTCTGAAGTGCTCTTAATGAGGTTAATGAGAAACAAAGCCCTTGTTTTCCTTCTCATTTAGTGAAAATAAAGTCTCATTTAGTGAAAATAAAGTTAGAACTGCAGCATCTTTTTCTTGTTCAGTAGCTTTCTGGAATGCAGGGGGAAGACTAGGAGATTGAAATATCTTCTTTAACTTTGACATCAGTGTGAAGCTGTATACAGTTCTGAGTTTAGATGAAGATTTTCTGAAATTAAGAGAAATCTTGATATACAAGTCCATCAGGTAGGACAGATTGGTGGCATTCACATTCTCTGGACAGAGAGACATAATTCTGTCTCTCAGAAGAAGCACAGAGAGAAGAAGAGAAAACAATCCTTATCTCTGCTCCTTTGTTGTCCCCATGTGGAATTTGGTATGGAGGTTGTTTACCTGAAGTGATTGCTTGATTGGATTCTGGTGAAGGTTGTTTGGGTTCAATGACCAATTGGATCCAGCTGTGTCTCGGACTCTCAGCAGGCAGTCACGAGTTTGCTAGTTATTTGATAGGTAAGTAAGAAGTATGTATGTAGAATAGGATAGTCTCTCTTAAATAGTATATTAATGTAATATAGCATAGTTTTAATAAAGCTATCCTTCAGCCTTCTGATCTGGAGCCAGACATCATCATTTCTTCCCTGTTGGGGTTGCCTTTTTTACTATACAGATCAATAAAGTTGTAGTAAGTGCATACTGTAATTATTTCTCATTTTTAATTCTGTTTCTAGATCCTCACTTGTTTTACCTAAGTTAAGTGATGGAACCATACACTAAAGAAAAAAAATCAACCTTGGGTCTTTGGTGTTCATGTTTGTGTGAAAGAATCTAGGATGTTCCAAGAAAAGGCGTCAGCAAATTGCTTAAATATAGTAACAACATCTACTGAAGATGGTGCCTTCCAACAAAAAGGCCATAGTGCCCGAGTCCTTAGCCCAGAAGAAGCTGAAAAACTGGCAAAAGATCAGGTTCTGGTGTCTGAGTTCAAACAACTAAAACTGGAGAAAGAGGCACAGAAGAACTGGGATCTCTTTTACAAAAGAAACAGCACCAACTTCTTCAAAGACAGACATTGGACAACTAGAGAATTTCAAGAGTTAAAGGCATGTCGTGAGGTGAGATCTATACAGTTCTGCTGTAAAAGATGGGATTGATTGTTTCCACTCAGTTGTTTCCAGGGGAGTTAATAATACTTAGAACAAAGCCATTTGGGTAAGAGCTGCCACATGTAAAGTTTGCAGTGGCCTGTATATTTTAATATCAAAAATAACTTCTCAGAATCATATGCATTAGTTTAGTTTCAGTTTATAATTGGCCCTTACTGGATGGGGATGCTGTTCATAGCATCCTGGATGCTGAGAATGAAGTCTGGAATATTTGGGTTTCGAGTCCTAAAGCAGACAGCTTGTCTCTCTGTGTGCAAGCTGGTGCTTCAGTACACTCCTTTAAAGAAAAGCATTCAGAATTGCAGGCTAATTGCTGGACACAGTTAAGGGGAATAGCCAGATGCATCTGTTGTTCCTTACAGCTGAATGAATGACAAGACAGAAATGGCACAAGTCTGTTGATTACTGAAGAGGTAGATGACTGAAGAAATATTAATGTGTTCTAAAATTATTTCTAATTTTGTGGAATTCAGGATGTCTGGGTTTTAGTGTCAGATTATGCAGTGGCTGTCTACTTTGGTTTTTTTTTTGAAGAATCGTAATTAAAATTGATTATAGCTCTTAAAATGCTGATTGAACAGTGCTTCTGCTCATATGATGAGAAAACAAAAGTTATGTTTTGTCTTGTATTGCTTCATCCCCAGTTTGCAGATCAAAAACTGACCATTCTGGAAGCAGGCTGTGGGGTTGGGAACTGCTTATTTCCACTCTTAGAAGAAGATATGAATATTTTTGCATATGCCTGTGATTTCTCTCCTAGAGCTGTTGAGTATGTGAAGGTTGGTGTGATATTTGGAACTTCTTTTAGAATGTTTTTTAGAAGCTTCTAAAATTACAAATGACTGTAACAACAGACTTCTCTTGGTTTCCTTTTTGTAGGAAGGGTAGAATATGCTTTGCCAAAAAAATTGAGACTGATGCATTTCAGTGGAGATCCTGTGTAAGAAGGCAAATCATTGCTCAAGACTTGGCTTTTCAGTGTCAAATTAGAGCATTATGGTATATTTAATGATTTATGAAAATAGTGTTTTCTGGTAGCCCTACTATATCTCTCCTGACTGTGCAGTAAAAGCAAAATTTTGGTTGTTGTGGAAGCTTGCCCTTAATAGACAGAGTCCCAAGGAGTACTTTAAAAGCAAGACTGGGAAAGTTACTGTTAAAGGAATTTGTAACCTGATTAGGAGTAGGTATGTTTACACTTATTTGTGGGCACTGCAGTCCAGAGTCGAGCCTTGCAGTAGTTCTGGTGGGGACTTTGGGCATTAAGTCTTTATGAAGTTTGTAATCACAGGTAAATTTCTATATATCTGTTAACTGAAAGCATTGTGACCAAGAGCCACATGACACAGACAGCATTTGTCATGCAAAAGATGGGAAGAAATTCCTGTGGCAAACAGAAGAGGACGGCAGCTCGCTGGGTTGCTGTGGCTGCACCCCAAGATGAGGTTGGGCTGAGCGTGTACCCTGGGTTTTGGATGACTTAATGGCATCTGCCTCCACAGCTCTTGCTGAATTTATTTTTTGCCAAGACTGGGTTTTATTTTCCACAGCAAAACTGTGGGCTAGAGCAGCCGAGCTGCAGATTATGTGCAAACCCCGACTGTTGGCAGTTTACCTGTAGCTCAAGAGCTTTACTTTCGTCACCCTGTAGGATGTAATTTCTTTCAATAGTATTTATGTCTTCTTCAAAAAATAGAATGAGTAAAAGGAGTAAAACAGAAACAGTATGTTTTCTGAACTGTCTTAATGCACATTCCTTCTCAAATTCATGGGAACAGACTATTCTACTAGTTGTAGTTTCACTGTTGTAGTTAGCAACAAAGAATTTCTGAATGCAGTAGCCACCTGTTGGAGGTTAATATTCTCTTGCCATTGTGTTTTTTGTGTTTCTACTGATTAATTTCACAAGATCTTTACTTTATTGTAGCAACAAGTGCTGTTAATTTTCAATGAAAGCTTGCTCTTTTAATTTTCCTAGAAAAATGCCTTATATAATACTGAAAGATGTAAAGTGTTCCAATGTGATCTTACCAAAGATGATCTTCTAGACAATATACCAGCAGATTCTGTGGATGTTGTCACACTTATATTTGTGCTTTCTGCCATTCATCCTGAAAAAATGCATCTTGTCCTCAGGAACATTTACAAGGTAAAACCGGCTGATTTTACAGCCTTTAAAGCACTGCCCTTCTTTTTAGCTCAAAAGTATATTTTATTCCTGAAAAAATTACTTGCAATGGCGATTTTTCATATTATATTCCATGGGTGTATTTTGTTAGTGCACTGAGAATGAAAGACTAAAATATGTTTTACAATGACATTTTTTTTCCTACTGGTATTGTGAGATTGTTTGGCTTGAGACCTAATTCATGCCATCAGTGTAACAAAAAGATACTTAAAATGTGGCCTCCACTTGAAAGGGGCTTACAGGAAAGATGGAGAGAGATTTCTACAAGAAAGATCATGTAGTGACAAGGAAGGGGAATGGATTCAAACTGAGAGTAGGTTTAGATTAGATAGTAGGAAGAAATTCTTTAGGGAGGTGCTGGTACAGGCTGCCCAGAGAAGCTGTGGATGCCCTACTCTTGGAAGTGTTCAAGGCCAGGAGAGATGGTACTTTGAGCAACCTGATCTGGTGGAAGTTGTCCCTGCCCATGGCAGGGGGGCTGAAACCAGGTGATCTTTCAGGCCCCTTCTATCCCAGGCCACTCTATGACTATGATTTTAAAGCTGTGACTTGGGCTGTATGCTATGAATAATGTTTATTTATTGCCGAGCTGTCTGTGTTCATAAGGTGTGAATTGTAGTGAGCCAAAATTAACTTCCAGAGATCCAGTGACCCACAGTTAGTATGTTGCTGTTATTATGAAACATATTTGGCCTGTGGTGATTTAAAAGTGGAGTTTTCAGAAGTCAACATTAATCTAGAGAGACTCACCTCCGTAAGATGTCTTTCTTAGTTGATAGACTAGGATAGGCCCATCCAAAGGGTGGTTTAAACAGCCTGAATTGTTATTGTTCTGAATTTTCCTGAGATGTCATATACTGACTTCAGAGGAAAACAATCAACATATTTTTTTACTCTTGCATATGTGTGTATCAAGGGTCTTGTATTTTCTGATGTTATTTGGCTTATTATCAGCAGTTTGAAAAAGGAATATTAGGGTTTTTTTTTAATATCTCCAGCTGTTTTCCAATATCAGGATTGGTTCTTAGCTCATATAAATATTTAGATATCTAGAATCAGCATGGGCAATGACTATGTATTTATAAATTTTAAACTCTTTATAGCTTGCTTTCTTTACCAAGATTTTAAAAATTCATTATGCACTTCCCTAAAATGGTTTCTTATTTATTTTGCAACATATTGCAACATTTTTCTTTCTCCTGTGAAAAAAAGAAATGTCATATTCTAAAGTTTATTGTTAATCATTAAATAAAATGAGGTGCTAAACAGGATACTACCCAACAGAAAAAAAAAGCCCTGATGGGAATTTTTGTTAAGCTGTGTATTTTCTTCTTTCCTCTATGTTTGAAGAGTGTTGCTAATTTAGCTGATCAGCACCCAAATAGGTATTCTAAAAGTAGTTGTAGTCTTTTATTCATGGGGAAACATTTTTAAGAGTCAATCCAGTTTTTGCAAAACCTTTTTGTTACACACAGAGTGAATTTTATCTATATCTATCTACATCTATCTATAGATATAGATATCTATCTCACTGTTGTATTTACTGTGCTAGTCTACCTTGTCTTAGTTACCTGGGTCTGTATATGTACACAAGTAAGTATACCAATATATGACTAAATCTGTTTAACTTATTAAAGCATGTATGTATTATGTGACAGGTATTAAAACCAGGCAAGTGTGTCCTGTTCCGAGACTATGGCCTGTATGATCATGCAATGCTCAGGTTTAAATCAGGCAGCAAACTTGGGGAAAACTTTTATGTCAGACAAGATGGGACAAGATCGTATTTTTTTACTGAAGGTAAGACATGTTGTAGAGCGCTTTCTTTTCTGTGCATCTTCTGTTCAAACTTTCTCGAGAAAACTGCCAACATGCCCATGGAAGTTTTATTTTGTGTGGACAAACTGTTAAATTGTGGTTTATTTCATTTACCATCCTTTTTGAGAAGAAGCAGTTATTTAGACTGGCAGAACTTTGTGGAGTACTTTCCTGTTTATAAGCTTGTTGTATGTGCTGTAGTTCTCCAAGAGCAGCTGTTTCTGCATTTACTGAATTTCATTCAGATTTGTTACCTAAGGGGAAAAGATCTATGTTCAGTAAGAGAATTGATCATCTTCATGAAGCAAGTAAGCAGTTCTTTTAGCATCATTCTTTGTGGAGGGCTATTTCTGGTGAGCAGGATGAGGTCTATTGACTTCTAGAAGCAGAAATGCGACTGCAGCACTGAGAAGCTTGTGCACAAATCCTGCTGGGATAGCACTGACTGGCTGTGGTCACTCCGTCTTCTAGGGTTTGTTTGTTAGTGAAGACAATGGAAAAAATAATTTCCATGTGATACAGTATTTAGTTTTTGTTCAGTGCTCATAACGGTTTAGGAGGAGAGGTAGTTATTGCAGTTCACTGGTGGAGAATTTGAAGCTCAGAGAAATGAAGGAATTTGCTTAGACTCTCACAGTGAATTGAGATTATAGCTTGGCTATACCTTCTAACTTCCAATTCCTCATGCTAAACTCACTATTCCCCCATCACTTGTAGAGCATTGTGTAACAAGAGCTGTGAATTTATTTCTGTGGGATTCTTTGTTCTTAGTCTAAAGCAAGATGCAGCTGCTGAATAGATCGATTCGGAGCCAAGTAAATGTTATTCATATTTTATGCCATAACATATTAACAAATTGCTTTTGACACATAAAAACCATTAATCTTGTCTGAGCTCCCCCCATTCTTCATGAGACAATGATGAAATCTAAGATAATGCAGGCTGTACTACAGCTTCATTGAAGCATTTCTAGAACTGTTATTTATTGAGTGAATTTTAATTCTGTTTAAACAATTAGCTCTTACAAAGAGAAGGGATGCTAAAGGGAGCAAATAAGAGACTGACCTATCTGTGGAATTTTAAATCTCATTTTTTTTGTGTTTTAGAATACTTTCTGAATGAGAAGTTCCTTGTTAGTATGCATGTTTCCCTTGTGAGAAGAATTGAGGCAGGAATGAAGAAGAGGAAGGAAAGAGAAAAAAGAGAATTTATTTTACATTGCTCATATCATCAATTGTTTTTCCTTGGGCTGGTCTGTGGCTGTCTCACAGGTCACATCTACTCCCATTTTTAATCATTGTGATCTCATTCATTTCACAGATTTTCATAAAAACATTGCTTAATACTTGAGAATTCTTTTGTTACTGGAGACATGACTCCCATGGTTTCCACAGAGGCTGCAATCCTTGCTATTTTTTCATTTCTTTAGCATTACATTGGTACACCAAGTTATTGCTGCATGGGGTGATTTGAATTATTTATAATATGTCTGGCCTCGGATGGCAACACAGAACTTCTTCCATGGGAAAAGATATCCATTCTTCTGCTGTTTGAAATAATATTAAATTTGTGGAGGAATGCATGGTTGTAGGTCTGTATTATGAAATATGTGCCACTTCCTTACAATAAGATTTCAATAGGTCCACAATGCAGTGCTGTTTATTTGTATTTCATTGGTGTGTATCCCCCTTTTTACATGATCACACAATGTTTACAGCCATGGTGGGCTTGGGTTGATATAATCCTGGAGTGCCATCAAAGTGGGTGGTCTCATCTTCCTCAACACACCATCTCTGGTGGTGCTTCCTGTACCCATATGATCACTGTTTCATCGAGCTAATCCCCCTGAGCAGTGAAAATGGAATGTCTTTGTTTTCTGTCAAGTAACACAAGTTTAGAACAGCTTAAATTTACTGTGAGATTGCTGCCTGAGTAAGTGAACTGAGGTGCAAGAAAGGAAAAATGATGATTTTTAATTAACATGATGAGTCAATAGCATGAGCAGACCTTCCTGCTGCACAGGTCACTCTGCTTGTGAGGTGGTTCTGCCTTCCTTAAGGGAGATAGGCTCTGAGTAAAATTTGTTAAGAGAAAATACTTTCTGTTCAGCTTAGTGGAGTCTTGGTACCTCTTTGCCATTTTGTCAGTTTTTCTGTTGAGCAATTTCATGTAACATAGGGTGTTACTCTTTCCTGAGCAGAGGTGCATCTACACAGCTGGATTACCTTTGAAATATTTGTGGTAAGTGATGTATTCAGCTAGTGAAGGTCAGCTGCACAAAGGGAAAATGCACTGGTGTCAGTCACAGTGAGAATGACAAGTCTTAATAAAAATAAGAGATGTGGCAATTTTTGGAAATTCAACTAAGTAACTAGCTTAAGCCCCAGTTTTAAAAGCTGTTTTGCTTAGGCTGCTGTTTCCAAAGGAGATCTTTATTGAGTTTTATTCAGCAGTCTGCCCACATAGAACAGCTTAAAATCTGAAGGCCTGTGTGATTTTCATGCTGTAACACATAAGAACATATGCTTATATAAATGGTGTCTGGTGTTTTAAAAATAGCTGAAACATAATATTTTTTCTTTTTTTTTTTTTAATTCTCTTTCAGAGTTCTTATCTCAGCTTTTCAAGGCTGAGGGATATGAGCAAGTGGTCAATGAATATGTGCAGCGAGAAACTGTGAATAGGAAAGAAGACTTGCGTGTTCCAAGAGTGTTTCTTCAAAGCAAATTTCAAAAGCCTTTCAGTGAGACATACATTCTTGTTGATTAGCAACAGCATTGCTTGTTTGAAATGGAAGCTAGCACATAAGCTGTGTGCTCATCTTTCTGGTGAACCAAAAATGTTGGCATCCAGTACCTCTTGTTGGTTTCCATTGTAGGATATGAAATATGAATGATATTTCTTAATTCAGTTTTAAGATGGTTTGGTGAGGTAGGCAACATGTTGAGCATCTGTATTCCTGCTTCTAAAATAAAACCTGTGCAACACTGGTGGAGGATCAGGTAAAGCATATAAATAAATTTCAATTTTTATTAAAAACTATTTTTAAATAAGTATCTTGTGTTTCGTGTCACTTGTGATTTTTGAGGCTTGTTGAAGTTACAATATTTCATTTACTTTCAGTACTTGTATGACTTCTGAGTGTACTTTCTCAGATACAGGAATGAAACAGACTCAGTGAGCAGTATAGTGTAAGCTGCCTTAATATTTTAATAGTGGTATCTTTTTAATATGCTCAGCATTTAGATGTGTAAACAAATGCTTATATTGAAATTAAGATCCTAATTTATCTGATTTCATGCTTGAAGAAGCATGATCAAGTTGTATTTATCCCTAATTAATTTAAGATATTCTTCATTTAATGTGCAGAAATATTTGAAGTTTTGCAAGTTGGTTTCCTGTTTGAAACTGAAATCAGCAAGTTGGGAGTACTTTCTTTGTTATGAAGTGTAGTCAGCTGCTTCTTGCCTGGGCAGAGGTCTTAAGTGTTTTCCATCACTCCCAGGAAAGTTGTGTTGGTTTTTGCTCTTCCTGCCACTAAAAGCTGCTGCAGATGTAACTGCTTGAAGGAGCTTCATCCTTTCCTTATAGCCTTTGCCCTGTGTCACTTTGCACTGCAGGACCTTTTCTGTGTTCTTGGATGATGTTGTTTCAAAATCATGCCTGGGTCTTTAACCTGCATTTTGAGCAGCTGCAGTGCAGCAAAGGAAGCCCAGAAGTATCCAGTGACTTGTGCAATGGCTTGTGCTAATCCTGTGTAATGTACACAGTTTGCAACAGGGGAAATTCCAGTGAAATACTAAAGGGGAGATCAAATGCTGGGGCAGGGCCCAGAGAAGTTGTGGAGCCTTCATTCTTGGGAATACTTGGAATAAGATCAGCCAAGACCTTGAGCATCCTATGACTTTGAGGGTGGCCCTGCTCTGAATAGGGATTTAATCTCCGGCTGTATATACGAGTATGTCATTGCTTGACTCAAGCTGTCATTCCACTGGACTTGTGTGTTGTTAGATGACCCAGTTAAACACATCTGATTTGAAGCAGAGGTGACTTTTTCCCTCTGTTTATGACATAGGATATAATAATGATTTTTTTTTCCAGGATTTTAACACTGGGTGTATTGTGCATGAAATGAAAGAAGTAATAATTTTCCAGCCTGAAGCTTAATGTTACAAAGTTAACCAGTCAAATTTTTTTTAAGAAATTGGAGCCGCCAAAGGTCTTATTCAGTTGATATGGTTAGAAATAAATTTGCAACAGATCACAAATCTTTGGCCTCAGAGAAAAAAATGCTTAAATCATTCACAATTCTCCTAAGGACCCTTTGAGGAGGGTTATTACATGTCATCTCCTTTTTTTATGGAGAGTATTATCCCAGAGATTTATGCATTGCTGGTCCATGCTGTGCAACCCATTAGCTCTTTCTGCCATACTAGTAATAAATATCTAGTAAGACTTACAGTAAATGAAAAATTATTGCTAAAAAGAGATATAACGAAGACAGCACTATCCTAATCTGAGCTATCATTATTTGGTGGCTTTCATCAGCACATGTTTATCTTTAGCATAGCAGTTTTGCAATGACTACATGTAATCTGAGCTCTGTTGATATTTAGTGGTGTTTGCAGCCTATAACTGCAAGTGCCTTTCAGGGCTGGAGGCTTGGTCCTTTTGGAGAATACTGCACATGAATGAGACTGAAGGAATGCCTTGCGTGGTGCCTTATCATGGTGCTGTGTGCTTGTCATCATATGCAAAAGCAAGTGCAATGAACTGTTCATCCCCAAAAGAAATTCGATGTAGACAAGAATCAAAAATGTTAATCAGAAGACCTGAATCAGCCCAATAAACATAGCTAATAGATTCAGACAGCCACTGAGTTCCTTTTCACACTGAGCTATTTCCAGAACAATAATACATGTTTCTGTGTGTGGCTATAGCTTCAGTATTTCTGTGTACACTTCTTTTGTTTAGCAGCATATTAAATGGAGAGCAGTATTTCTAACTTTTTTATTATATCTCATCCAGTCTCATTTCCAGTCAGACCTGCAAAATAAAGTAGCATGCATGAATGCCCCTGCCAGAAAGATCTTCTGCTATAGTTCCCATAAAGCAGATGTTATTTTGAGATGAACAGTCAGAAAGGTTAATTTAGTTTCTATGACTCTTCTTCTGTGGACTTTAAATCATGGCAAATGTTTGTAACTGTGGGAAAGTTTGAGGAAGTTGAGTCAGCTTTAAGAAATCTTTGCCTCATCATGTGAGACGTAGTAACTGATGGGGTGCATGTGGTTGGTGTAGTGCTGAGTAAAGTGGATCCACTCCCCCAGCTCTTCAGCCTTCCCAAGCTCAAGTATGCTCACCAGCAGCACATGCTAACAATACCTGTACCTTGTATCCTTGAACAAACTGCAGTGATAGGACAAGGAGTTACTGGTTCATACTGAAAGAGGGGAAAATTTAGGTTAGATGTATGAAAGAAATTCTTTACCGTGAGGGTGGTGAAGCCCTGGAACAGATTGCCCAGAGAAGCTGGGGATGCTCCATCCCTGGCAGTGTTCAAGGCCAGGCTGGATCTGGTCAACCATGGCAGGGGGATTGGTATTAGATGATCTTGAAGGTCCTTTCCAACCCGAACCATTCGGTGTAGAACTGTCCTTGGCGAAATGTAGTAATCAAGGATAATGGTGTTAAAATTACTTGAAAAAAGCATATATGCACTGAATCATGCTCACCTTGCACAAGCAAGCCTCTATGCTGTGATTGTAATAAATGTCCTGATTGTTCTTTGATTTTCTGCAGTCAGTGGAGGCTGCTGAGATGACTCAATTGTCTGGAGAAGATCTGCTTTTTGTTCCCCTTAAGACGAACTAGCTGCTCTACTTGGCAGGCATAAGTAGCAAGTTCCTTTATGCCAACACCCTTTCCTGAGCAATATTTAGGATGGAAGGAAATAATTGTTGGAGTAATGGGACTGAGAACCCCCAATTTTTTTTAATGATTTGGTGCCCTGAGCTTACATTCTCTGATGTTTAATAAAATATGAACTTGGATTAAGGTTTTTCCTGAAGTCAGGGAATCCTAAAATCCCACTTTTCAGTGTGGGATTCTCTGATGTCTCCTCCTGGATTTGAACAGCATGTATTAAGGAATGATGTTACTGAGCAATGAGGATGTGGATAAGGTCTGACTGTCATCTATTTTCATCAAATTTACAGAAGTGTGAAGTCTTTGAGTTATCTGACATTATGTGTCCTTTCTGTCAAAGGACATTTTCTGTCAAATTTGGTTGATGTAGTCTGATGTCTGATAACAAGCTATGACAAGGCAGAAATCCACACAGGTGTTGTGTCTATGCTCTATGGATGGGTGAGCTTTCTTTCCTTAGAAATATGCACTACTGAGAAAAAAGCATTTGAACTTTAAGGTGACAGTATAACAGCAGGTTTTATGTGGTTCATTTGGTAGCTAAAAAGCTATTTCAGGGGCATCTTTCAGGTACCTGAAGACTCCTTGTGTTCCAAAGGCCAATTATTTAATTAATTAATAGAATAGTAGAGCCATGGTTGATTGTGCATCACTCTGTGAAACAAGTGCTATAAAAGTCAGACTTGAAACTCTAGCAGCTGTAAGCAGCAGCAGTCAGCACTAAAACATACAGCCTTGGTCTCCTAGGAGAAAACTGGTATATAAAATCAAAAAAGGTCATTTATATACTCACCTGTTATAATTTTGTTTTGGTATGTTGAACAGTTCATACATCTGAATATACTGAGAGAGACAAATTACAAATTAGGAAGTGCTTTATGGAAGTGTTAGTTGAAATATATATATTTGGAGAGGATATCAATGTTGAGCATTAGTGTGTGAGGGAAAAATGGTAAGATTGTTTTAATTTCTAGGGGAAAAAAAAAACCCTGAATTTCACAGATCAGGGATGACATATAATTAAATAAGCTGTTCATCTAAAAAGCGAAATTTTGGAAATGGAAGCCTGCAGGTTCCAAAATGAGACTGATGTTCCAGGGAGGAAGGAAGGTGGCATCTGATTGTGAGTGATATTAGTAATACACGCAAGACTCTGTGGGAAGCAAAATTTTATATTGGAAAGATATTGCTGAGATACAATTAGTGAAAATAGATAAGTATTTTTTTAAGCAGTTTTACCATACCATAATATAGCTGTGATGATTTTTTCACTGGTTATGATTGTTATTAGGAAAGATTGTGAGCCATTTCAAACATTTGGGAGCAAACATTTGCTAGTTATACATACTGTAAAAACATCTGACCCTTGGGTGCAGTAGGCTCAGGATATGAGTATGTTTGTGCTCTGTGTTTGTAATGTGAATTCATTTATTAGAGCAAAGGCAGATGGTGAGCCAGCACTGTGGGGAGGCACACAGAGGCATTGCTTGCAAAGATAGAAGCTATTAGCCAGGTAAGATGTTCCATTAGGGAACCTTTTTCATTCCCACTTCCTAGGCTGATGTGCACTGTTCATTGTGTTTGCAGCAGGGTGCTGTGAAATCAAGGAAGACAAGGGCACAAGAAAAAGACTACGTGATTCTTCCAAATTAATAGTGATTTTGTGTATTTCTACTTAAATGATTCTGTTTGTCACCATTTACCCTCTTTCCTAGCAAATTTTAGGTTTCATCCTTGGAAAATTAGATTGCTTTTGAAAGTCTTTGCCAAGGACACAGGCTTAACTTGCATGCTTGAAAAATATATGATGCGAAATATTTAGAAAGGCAGCTGTGTGACTGAAAGTACAAATCCAGCTGTTTTCCTCCTTTGACTTGTAAGAAGCTTTATACTTCACTGTCACTTCAGTGCTTTTTCACAGTTCCCACTTTGAGGTGCTGTGCTTTCTTGAGTTAGATGGCACCAATCAACTCCAGCTCTGGTTTCTGATGCATCCAGAGAAGTTAGAATGGAAATAAATGAGGGTAGCTACAGGGAAAAGTCAGAAAGTAGGGAAATTATGAGTAGATAAGCCTGCTTACTGTCTAGACTTCACTCAGTATTTTTCCACAGCCCATTTCTCTGGACCCTTGGATTGTTTGTGTAAATTTGGTATAGCAGAGAAGCTGCTGTTCAATGGGATAATATCTTCAAACACATGGAATTGTTGTGCATTTGAAATTTAAGGATATTCATATGCTTTTTTGGGATTTTTTTTCCCAACTTTGGCTTCAAACTTCTGTGTGAAATAAGACCCTTAATTGGAATTATCATCTAATAAAAGCCTTTTGCATTAAAATGTAACAGACCTATTGCTATTTTGCTAAAACCAAAGTGTTCAAAAGCAGGATGGAAGAAGATAAGGAGAGAGGAAAGGAGGCTTGTTTTCATTACAAAACTGAGAATTGTTCTGTTCTGTTTGTTTTATTTGCAAACTGAATTTCACAGGAACATGAAACTAGTTTGAAGAACCCTCAAAACCATTGTCTTCAGAAAGATAGTTCTGAAATTCTGTACAACTTCATGAACTTGGCTGTGACGATCTGGGTGAATTCTCTAATCACAGATCTCACATTCAGAATTTGAGGGTGCTTGGTTGAGTCCTTTAGGACCTGGCCTAAGGGAACATCACATTTATGACCCCTTGACCAGATGAATCTGAGTCACTGAAAGTTGAATATGCAGATGTTTGGACATGCTACCTAATACAGCAGGATTCCCTCTTTGCTCCATATGGTGTATACCACTAAGGACTTTCGCTGGCTTTGGATCAGCTTCCAGTAACAGTTTCAGGTTTTGGTTTTGCTTTTGAAAGCAGCTAATAAATTAAGGTTCAGCAGTCATCTGTGTAATCTTGACCTGTACTTGGCTGGGAAACAATGGCCAAGAAAAAGCCTATTAGAAATGAAACTCAGAAGAGACAAGAACCCACCTCAAAGTAAACTGAAACAATCAAGCTAATACAGAGCCAAGAATGTATTTCAGAAATAGTGAAAAATCTTCCTCTTACAGATTTTCCTCTATACAAAATACTACCTGCCCCTAGGCTTAAGGGTTCTTTTCCAAGCTAATTCCCAAGTTCTGAAACCCATAAACCTTAAAGAAAGAGAAAATACCACAAACAGACCCTACAGCATTAAGCATATTCACCTCCTAAAGTAGGGCAGTGGTGTTCTCAAAAGCCCACTAAAGAGAGGGTACACTTAGCAACTAACTGAGAGCTTTAACCTCAATTCCATAATGCAGAGTTTGTACTTCATTTTCACAGACTTCTTTATGGGAGATCTTTGCCTGATTCAATCACCAATAGTAGATCAGTGAAATAAAATGATTTTGCAGTTAGAACAGATCTTAAGAAATATTAATTTAAAAAGGTTACCTGTGAATGAACTGATGAAGGAGCAAGAGTGTTTGTTGCTAGCAGCAACATAGTTTGTTCATGTGCCAGGTCAGCCTATTGTTTGACAGGAAATTCAGCATCAGACAGCATTATGTTGTACTGTAAAAAAAAAAAAAAAAAAAAAAAAACCTAAAAATTAATATCCTTGTCTTTAAAAATATAAATTAATTTTAAAAAGCATTTTTCAAAAATTTCAAGAGAGGAGCTTGAATGTGCCTGTCATGGTCAAACAGCATGCAGCTAAAACTATGGCTACAACAGTGTCATTATTCATATTTAAATGCCAAACAAAGCTGAAGATGTGCAATGCCAGACTTTGCTCCTGTGGCACTCAAATGGTTTTGCAGCATAGGTAGCAGTAGTGTAACTCTCTGTTACTGTGATGATATGGTTTCTGTTTCATGTAGCCTTGTAGAGAGTTGTGAATATGTTACTGCTGATTACATTCATAAATATGAGTAAAGTATGAGACATAAATATAAGCAAAGTATGAGAAATTTTCCTCTGTGGCTTGATTTGACAATTCCTGGAGCCTTTCATATAATATGTCCTTACTATAGCTATTTTTATATTGCTATTGATTTTTATCGTGCCTGTCTTAAATATTACAGGATGAGGAAAGAAATATAAATTACTGGAATTGTAGATTGTAAAGTACAACAGGAGAATCTAAGAAACCAGGGTGAATGGAGCCCAAATGCCAAGTTTAACACATGCCATCTTCCAACAAGGATTCTATTGAACAAACACCTTTAAAAATGTTCACTACATGCTTGTTGTGGTGATGTCTGGGAACCTTGATTGGAACAGCATTTTTCTAGGTGCTGTGGACTCTGAGAGTAAGAGACAATTCCTGTCCTAAAGATTGTAACCATTCGGTTATGCAAGATGGGTAAGAAGAGGAAGAAAGGACATCCCCTTGTGGTAAGACACAGAGATTGACATTTTCCCTACTTCACATTTAAGTTAGTGTGAAAATGGAACTGAAGAAATTATCTCCTATATCTTGGTTCAGTATCTAACTAGCAAGCCATCTTGATGCAGAGCAGATCCTGTATTAATGAGAGATACTGGCTCTGATGACGGAAAACCTGGTTCTTGAATAACTTCTCACTGCAATTTGAGTGACAAGTACCATTCCCAGCCCTGCTGTCGGTTCCCTGTGTGACTTCAAACCTTTACTCTCACTTTCTGCCTTGTAGGGAAAAGGGAAAGATATTGGAGTGAAAAGTTGAAGAATCATAAAATTGTTTAGGTTGAAAGAAATCTCTTAAGATCATTCAGTCCAACCGTTAACCCAGCTCTGCCAAGCCCACCACTAAACCACATACTTAAGTGCCATTTCTACAAGTCTCCAAAATACTGCTAGGCATGGTGAATCCACTGCTTTCCTGAGCAGCCTGCTCTAAGTGCTTGACAACCCTTCAGGTGAAGACATTTTTTCCTCATATCCAAACATCCCCTGGTGCAACTTGAGGCCAATTCCTCTTGTATTATCACTTTTTACTTGGGAGAAGGGACTGATCCCCACTTGCCTATAAGCTCCTTTCAGGTAGTGGTAGAGAGTAATAAGGTGTCCCCTGAAGCTCCTTTTCTCCAGGCTACATACCCCCAGCTCCCCCAGCTGCTCCTCATAAAACTTGTGCTCCAGACCCTCCATCAGCTTTGCTGCCCTTCTTTGGACATATTCCAGCACTTCAATGTCTTTCTCAGGGGCCCAAAACTGAGCACAAGTTTTAAGATGTGGCCTCACCAGTGCCAAGTACAGGGGGATGATCACATGCCTAGTCCTGTTGGTTCCACAGGTGCAGTGGATCACAGACACTTTGCCCATGCATTATGGAATCTTCATTCTGCTCCCTGCCCCTGTCTTCCCCTTCAGTAGGTACCTGGAAACCAACTTAATGTTAAAGACTGAAACAAAGGCAGCATTAAGTATGTCAGCC
Organism: Chloebia gouldiae; assembly: GCA_003676055.1. NCBI lineage: Eukaryota > Metazoa > Chordata > Aves > Passeriformes > Passeridae > Chloebia > Chloebia gouldiae. The sequence continues at coordinate 40,607,942 of QUSF01000003.1, forward strand.
TTTTCCTTATCCTTTGTCACTACGTTTCTTCCTGCATCCTGTAAAGAATGAAGATTCTCTTTAGCTCTCCTTTTGTTGCTAATGTGTTTATAGGAACATTTTGATTGTCTTTTACAGTAGTGTCCAAAATAAGTACTCCTTGGGCTTTGACCCTTCTGATTTTTTCCCTGTATAACTTCGAGATATCCTGTAGTCTGCCTGAGAAGCTTGCCCCTTCTTCCAAAGCTCATAAACTCATAAACTCTCCTCTTTTTTCCCCTTGAGATCCTGTTCAATCAGGCTCTCTGTTCAATCAGGCTTCTCTTCTTCCACTCCAGCTTTTCTTAAGGCATGTGGGGATAGCCTGCACCTGCAATTTTAGAATTTCCTTCTTGAAGCATGTCCAGCCTTCCTGGACTCCTTTACCCTTCAGGACTGCTTCCCAAGGGACTATACCAACAGTCTCCTAAACAGGCCACAGGCTGCCCTCTGGAAATCCAAGTTAGTAGTTCTGCTGATCCCCATCCTTCTCTGAGAATAGAAAACTATCAATTTTTTTTTTTTTTTTTTGTGATCACTGTACCTAAGATGGACTCCAACCATCATATCACCCATCCCTCCTTCTCTGTTCACAAACAGCTCCAGTGCCTTCCCTAGCTGGCTCCCAGTGCCCAGAAATCACCTTCCACACACTCCATGTACCTTCTACACTGCTTCCTATCTGCTGTGTTGTCTTTCCAACAGACACCTCATAAGTTGAAGTCTGCCCACAAGAAATGGTTCATAAGAAACCAGGAGGTACATTTGGTGTGAGTTCTAATTCATATTTTCCTACTGCTATAAACATCAAGTCTTTAAAGTGTAGGAGATTAAGAGTTAACCACAATGCAACCTTGAAAAGGAAAGGATTGCGTAAAAGGAGAAAACTGGAAGTAATTTCCCAAATTAGAAATGGGCATGGTAAATGTGTCCATCTGTCAAAGCTGAGGGGAAAATTCATGTGACTTCCTTGAGAACTGATTGTACCTCTAGGATGGCAAAGGGACTTGCACTTCAGGATGGGAGAGCTAATGCATCCCCCTCCTTGCTGACCCTTGATGTTGGAAAAAGAAGAACCACTGATATAGACAAATCTGATTAAGAAAAACCTGATGAAGTAGGTACTCAAAGCCATAGGATGGAGTGGGGGTGTAGGAGAGGTGGGCGAGGAAGAGAAAAATGTATCAAAATGCCTTAATTAACACAGTTTTACTTTTAGTGGCACAGTTTCAATTACAATTGAATAGTACGAGGCACAGACCTTGTGTTAGTATGTCACAAAAAGTGTCAGTGCTGCTCTTCACCTGATCTCTCCTGTCTTTCCTATCTGTTCCTGGTCGGGACACTGCAAATCCCACTCTTGTGAAGTCCATAGGGAAGTTGGAGGCCTGGTTATTCCTGTGTTTGTGTTGTTTGAAATGCAGTGAAAAATGAATAGCCTCTTTTACCATCACCTATCTGTAAAATATTTATCTTCTTTCTAGACTGTCTCTATTTTGTCAAGCTCTTGTCTGGCCTGGTTGGAGTTTTAGTCTCAAGTTTTATCCCTAAATATAGGATAAACTTCATATCATGAAGTTATTTACTCGTGTAAAAGTTGGATTTTATTTTTTTTACTCTTCTTTGCTGCATAAGTAGTTTGGTAAAATGGTGGAGAAAGGGTGTTTGGGATTTTGTTCACAAGGTGGCACTAGCCACTAACCAGTGCTACCTTCCTTTAAATCCCAGCACTGAATTATCTAAATCTTTAACAGGGGTTAGGAAGAGCTGGAAATTATTAACTATAGACCAGACTACTAAGAGTGTTTTCTTACATTCAGTCAAGTCCTCTTTTTTGTGTATTTAAATAGCACTTGGATATCAAAGAAAGGGAATTTTTTTTTTTCCAAAGAAAATATACCTACATCTCAGAGATACTTGTTATTTAGTGGGAATGTTCTTAGCACAATGTGAGGGAGGGTATGGTGAAATACTATTACGGTTAATGGCAGCTGGGATTCTAATCGTCTCTAGCCATGAGGCAAAAATTTGTTGCATTGACAACTTGCTGTTTGTTTCTTTTTCATTTGTGTCTCACTGTATTGATACCTTAGAAACTGCAGTGCTTTATACAAATTTCAAAATGCTGTGCCTTAATACAATATTTCTTTAATTCCACAAAAATATTAGACAAATCTCTCTTTATATTAACTGCTCCCATTTTTCCCACTTCTTTTGTTTTACAGACAAGCTGCTCTCCAGTTGAGCTGCCATTCAAGCAGAGATGCATAGGATGCACATGACCAGAGAGGCAGTATCTCTCTCATTAATTACTGTGTGAAGTCAGCTGCAGTTTAGTTTGCCATTTTACAGTTTCTCCTACTTTAGTAATCCCCATTTTGTCTCTGGCAAGCCCTTCTCATTTCAAGGAAAAGAAGAAGAATAGAATAAAATTACATTTACATATTGCTGGCTTTATATCTCACTTTAAGCATGGTGTGTTCAGTATAATCCATTGCTGCTAATAAGCTACATGTAAAATTGTTTTGACTGCATTTTATGAACAGTAATTCTTCTTAAATTCTTCATTTCAAGAACAGCAATTCTTTTGGATATTAAATATTTGAAGTAGTGTAAATGCTAATTAGTTGCCAGTGCAGAAACTGATTTGTAAGAACATAGCTCCTCTCCTTGCCTTTCTTACATCTTCCCTTCTCTTTATTTAGAGCTGGTTTCTCCTTGCCTTTTGTACAAGTGAGTGGGATCTGCCAACCCCAAAATAAGTGACTTCATGGAAAGGCTTCTATGAATGAAACCTATCAGCAAGCGAAGCGCAGAGGCTGTATCCAAATGGCTCCTTCCCAGTAACTGGATGATAGGCAGAAACAGGCTGAGAGCTGCTTTTTCCTCCTTCCCAAGGCAGTAGTGAGTGGCACCAGCAGGTATGTTCAGCCCAGAAGTGCCACAAAGGACCTGCTTCCTACAGGAAGCCTCTTCAGGCACAGTTCTTTCCTGGCCCCTCTCCAGGACTGAGAGAGGACAGGCACTATGCCTGTCTACAAATGCATCTGGTGGGCTCTTTTGCTTAGGGCCATCTTACTTGTTATCAAGGGCCTGATCTTACAAAATGCTTCGTTGTGCAATAAAGTGAGTTTCTCCTGACTTTGATGGAGGGACCACACCATACCACAGATCTGGGCCTTGAGACATTTCAATGAAAGGTTACTTTGATTGGGAACTACAGTAGGGGTTAACATGTGAGTATTAATACTGTGGTACTGGGCTCCTGGTACATTATATTCTTCTTCCTTCCCTTTCCACCAAGCTTGTCCTGATTTCTACCATATAGAAGTATCGCCTGGCCTACCTCTTCTTCTCTCTAAATACCCAGTGATTGAAAGAAAATGTGTCATTGCCATATCAAACATTCCTTTGTCTGAATACTGGCTGATAGAGCAGCAGACCCAGAGAGAGCAGCAGCTCAGAGTGTACTGGTGTATTTGGGCAGGACAAGAAGTCTTCCCTCCTTGGTTAACACAGGTTGATGGGGCGTCACAGTTGTGGGACTGTGGGCTTTCCCTAGTTACATCAGGATTGTGTTCAGCCTTGGCATATTTTTTCACTACACACTGAAACAGGGGTGGAGCAAGGGTTTGGAGTGTTACCCTGTGGTGTTTCTCTTGGCAGGTTGGCCTGTGTCACTGCCTGTGGATTCGAGGAGCTGTGGCCAGCTCACAGGGGAGAAGGATGAGACTGGACATTTGCCCTCTACAGTGCTGGCACCAAGGTTTTCAGAGCCAACAATTGTACAGCCTGCAAGGGAGGTACTAAAACTGGCAGCTGCCCTTTGTTCATCAAGTTAGATGATCCTGGCTCACATACTGAGGCTGCATCCAATACAAAGCTAGAGACAACACTACAACCCCACCCCTCCAGCACTCTTTAGCAAAGGGCAGGACAGCAGAATCACTTGGACAATTTGCATCCGGGATGTGCAGTGCCCTCCTGGGCTCCCAGTCTCACAGTGTCCCTGTCTGCCGTGTTCCCAGCGTGACACTGGGAACAAAGGGCATCTGGAGGCCTGCAGCGTGGCTGCTCCCTCCTGTCCTCCCAGCAGGTGGATGGAAGCACGGCCGCTCCGTGTCGGAACTAATCGATGGTCACAGCTGTCTGCGGGGCCGGGCTGGATTCTTGTACCCAGAGAAGCCATGGCAGGAGCAGTTGGAATGGGGTGCTGTGCTGTGTGGAGGCTCATAGTGTGCCAGGCCAAGCAATTAGGGCTTGTCCACTGAATAAAGCAGACTGTGACCAGGCTTCTTGGCACTGTGTGACTATTGTACGGCAGATGGTACACGGGGTATAATGGACTAAGAAAATATTCAGAGTGGGGAAAATGTCACAGCTAAAAATGGCACCACAGCTGACGTGGCTCTGGAAGAGCAGAGGCCAACTGAAAAAGCCTTTTATGCAGAGAGTTGGGTACCAGCAAAAGATGAAGACAGTCATAAGACTTTTTCTTTCCTCCCATTCTGAATCAGTTGATATGTCTCAGACTTTTGAATTGTGACAAAGTAAAGAGAAGAGGTGAAGGGGGTATTTTCTTGTTCTGTTTTTAGTATGTGAATGCAAACTGAAAATGCAAACTGAGACACCAGCTTTTTCCGTCAAGGCAGTTAACATGGTCCGTGATGAATTGCCATGCACTGAGTGGGGTCAGAGAACATTATTAGCTAGACAACACAAAACTGACCAATTATATTGATCAATTATAATTTGCAAGGCAGAGGTAAACCCCCAGGCTGGTTTAGAAAATTTAAGAAGGTTGAGCAACTGTCCAGTACTGTGGAGGTACTAGAAAATTAAATCTAAAAATTAGAAGAAATGCAGAAAGATATGCCAGAACTCAAAATATGCTGATTTAGAGACTTTGGCAAACTTTGTTAGCCAAGACAATGCAGCATTTGAAAGAAGGATGAAAAAACACCCACGGGTTGTATTACTTGCTAGTGGAATGCGAAGGGTATAGGTTGGACTGGAGGATAGTGAGCTTCAGGCAGAAAGAAAAAGTGGGTAGTGGTTCAGCTGAAGTAAATCTCTCCTAAACCACATATTTGTGTTAGCAAGAGTTAGCCAGTGAGTCACAAGCTGATATGATCCACAAATATAGGAATATCAACATAGACACAGTGCTGATATGACTGAAGAGAAAAAGATAAAGCCTTAGTGATGGTGGTAAGGGATGCAAATTGACAATCTTGGTAAGCTGTGAGTAGGCTCAATTAGTTTGCTGGGTGCAGACATGAGGAGGATACTAATTGTTATGGGAATCTGGGACTTATCTACTTGCTGACCTCCTAAGGTGAATGTGCCATTAGAGAGGAAGGAGGACAAAAAAAAAAAAATTGAGAGTGTGTGTTCACAGATCAGCAGTATTTGTAACAGCAGCAAACAGAGAGAGCCCCACTGTCCCATACCATTAGTACAGCTCTCCTTGTCCTGAGGCAGAAGTCTGGGGAGAGACAGGCAAATTGATTACACTGTGAATCATAAAATCAATAGGGCAGTTAACAGCATAGATACTCATTTGCTCATTGTTCTGAGAGAAGGTAGAAATCCAGACTTATCCACTTCATATATGAACCCAAAGAAATTTAATAAGCATTTAGATTGAAGAATTCAAACATTTTTTTTAAGCTTGATGCACCAGCAAAGTTCTGAAAGCCTAAAAAGAGTGCATACATGCATTTAAACCTTGTGCATTGCTGGGATACCACTTTCTCAGATAAACTGTGGGACTTGGACCTGCAGCATGACCCCCAAATGACTGAATGTTTGGATCGGCTTGTTTATGCACCATTTCCCCTTCTCTCTCTTGAAGTCCTTGTTTTCATTAAAAAGGAGAATAGTTTTGCAGGCAGGGAGAAAGCCAGAAAGGTCTCCATGGGTATTCCCTTGTATTATGGAGTATACTCATCCTGATAGCCTTAAGATGCCACTTGGGATTTCTTGGCTCCTGAGAAATTTCTCCGGAAAATGTGAATAACAGTAAATGGTAAGGGGAGCAAATGTTTCTACAGAGCAGTGCTTTTGGCAGCCTGGGTCACTGCCTGGGTCTCCCTCTCTCAGAGACAGTGGTGAGACAGATATTCTACTAAGTGATGCAGGCTCTGGGTAATCAGGCCTGTGCAGTGTGTAGATGCTGAGGAGCACTGGCTGTGCATGCTTGGGAAGGGAGCAGTGCTGCACTTTTTGGGAGATTCCTCTGCAGAGTCCCACGTTGCACAGGAGTACAAGTTGCAGCCAGCAGACTGCACGAGGCAGACCTCTGTGCCTGCTTGGCTCAGGGTGATTTCTGAACCAGGAAATCAAACCCATCAACAAGGCATCTCCTAGCTAGCCCTTTTCCCCATTTTCCACAATGTCCTTCTTTATTATCCTCCTACCATTAAGTAAGTTGACTTGCCTGGCTTTCTCCCTTCAGTGATGCAAGCTACCAAGTGTAACTAACACTTGTTACGTGTTACCTGTATGTTATCTGTATGTGTTAAACATTTCCTTCCTTCTCTAATTTATTGTCTTTAGACTGCAGATATTTGAGGGCAAGTTTGATTTCCTGTATGTTTATGTAGTACTTAGAATAGCAGAATCCAAATCTGGGCTGAAACTATCAGGATTTAGTCACCCTTATTCTTATTTATCATTTAAAAAAGATAAGCTCTACAGGTAAATGCTCTGTAAAAAGCACTGCTTCCTCCACTGGCCTTGGTTCCTCCTGTGCCTCATTTGCGTGGATGATGAGTTGGAGGAAATTGCTCGACACACAACATGGAGTTAATTGCACGTTATTATACCTTTATTAAATGTCTCTCTTTTTTGTTTTTCTTTTAATTCCTCCTTTTTCTGTTAAGCCCTCACAAAAATGTAGACAATTCACATTATTTTTCTGATATGAGCGCAAGAGCCTTCTCTGTCTTGTTCTGCTGACTAGTGAGTTCAGTTTCACATCACTCTTCACATACAGCTCAGCAGAGTATGTCATCAAGCCTCTTCCCTTCAGCCATTTGCTTCCATCTCAACAAGTTCTTAGTCTAAAAAAGGTCCTAAATTGCATTAATTGGTCTGTGAGCTGACATATAATGCAGCCTGCTTTGTGAGGCTGCACAGAGAGAGGGGAAACCTCATTCCCTGTAAACTAGTGTTCTAATTTCTTTTAGCCGAGTGGTGCTTGCAGATATTTGTGCAAAGAAAGCACCTGTGTTCTGTAGATCCAGTCCCAGTGCTTATTTCCCAATTCTGGGTCATGTTCCCTTCAGAAAGTACGCATGAGAGGAAGAGCAGTCCAGCTGAAGTGAAGAAGTGAGAGATTTGAGGGAAGGAGAATTATGTTTGAATTACAAATCCATTTCCCACACGTGACATGTGTGAGAAAAAGCACAGAGGTTGGTGGCCTTCTGCTTTGGTTCAAAAAAACAAAAACCATGGAATCTTTAACCAGCAGAGAAGCACGAGTAAATCATTGCCTAGAGAGTTGATTTGATTGAGGATCCTTACTATGACATGAACACAAAGTTCAACAGTGGTAAAAGACAACATAAGTGGTCCTGCTATCTGTTCTCCAAACAGTTTGCTTTGTTTCTTAGAGTTACCTGGACAGTACAGGATTTTCATAAAACTGGCTGGGAAATGCATGGTAGTGTCTTACACACAGAAAATCTGTTTGGTGAAACTTAAAACTGCAAGTCCCATCCTCAGTCTCTTGAGGCAGAGGAGGATTAAGTAGGAGAGAGTGATGGACAGTCTCACTAAGGGATTTGTATCACTGAGCTTAGATACTGAGACTAGCTAGGACCAAATGGCTATAGGGGCATAGACAAAGAAGAAAATGCTGAGTTAAGCAGCTCTGGATGTATTTTGGCCACTCTTGCATTTTTTTTTAGGATATGAAAAGAGGACCAGAGGGAGGTAGGTTCTGGTTTTCCTTGAGGCCGGAGTCTTTTGGCTGTGTTTGCTTGCTTTCAGCTCTATTCTCTGTGCTCTCAGGCAGAGCATTGGGAAAGACTTCATGTGAGACCTGACTGAGAGCTTCAGGCAGTCAGAGGTGACTTCCTTCTTCTTGTTTTTCCCAAACATCTCTATCTGACTCAAGGCTCTTGATATAACATACCATACAGTAGTCAGAGGCTCAGACTCCTAATCAGTATAAATAGTAAGGACTGCTCACTTGGCATAGCTTGGCTTTAGCTCTCAATAAAGCTTTCATTGTCTTGCTTTGAGTTCCTCAAATCCCTACAAAGAAAAGTTGCTCAGTTTGCCTTAAAGTAGGGAAAACATGCAGTAGAAGAAAGGCAGAAACTCAATTTGGACATCAGCAGAAGAGAAAATAAGCAAGGAGTGTGGAAATAAGGCTTTGTGTGCAATGTCAAATCTCTCTGCTGTCTTCCCAATATGCAGCCCACTTTCATTGTTTTGTTTTTCTTCTTGGAGTACTGGTTCAGGCTGTTGTTACAGACTCAGTTCCCATACCAGAAATACAACCTCAGTTCCCAGTCCTCTGAGTTGCAGAGCTTGAAACGATGGCAAATAGTAAGACCCTCAAATGGATAATCTACTGTGAATCTATTTTAAGCCCTTTTGGGAGGAGGATGAGGATATTTGGTAATATTATGCAGAAGCTGCAGAATTCTCTTCCTTCTCTTCCCCTGCTTACAATTCTTGTAGATGAAGAAGTAGGAAATGTACCAGATTACCTGGAGTTGATGGTGGAAACCTCTCTAAGATTTCTTGATTTAAAAACTGATGGACTTTTTGTATTGTGACAGAAATACTTTAGAAAACTCTGTTATCTTTCATGTGCTTGTAATTTTTGAAGATGTCCTAGATATAATACATAGTAGATAGATATAATAGATATAAAATACATTTTTGATACTGCAGACAACAATGCATGCATGTAATGACTGTTAGGATTTGCAGGATAGGACTCTAAAGCAATAAGTATGTTAGAAATACTTAGAAGAGAGGTCTGCTCATCTGAGAAACCCGACAGAACTGCAGGCTCAAAAGTAAATTGTGTGGCAGATAAAAGCAACCAGTGGCTTTTGAACTTCTCAGTGATTTTTTTACTGCTTGTACGTCTGTGTGTAAGATAGCTGTGAGAGCATTTTAATGCATCTTTTGGAAGGAAGGTCAATTTTAAACCTGACGTTTTCTTTCTTGCTTGCATTTTTTTTTTCTTTCAGGGCATACAGGTGTTGCTTTGCTGTCTCTGTACCTCTCATATTGCAATCTTCCATGGCAGTGCTTGAGGCAGGGGTGGAGCAGCAGCAGGGCCTGGCTGTGGGTCAGGCTGTGGCAAGCCCAAAAGAGGTGCCTGGCAGATCATGCACTTGTTCTCCACCTCTGCTTTGGAACAGGCAGTGGCTGGCTCTGGCCAGCATCCCTTCAGTTAGACCATGTGGATTTGTGAAAATAGCAATTTAAAGTGCCTGGCTGAAAACCATAATTTTGTAGAGAAGTATTTCAGTGTTCTTACTGCATTATGCCAATGTAAAGAATTCTGGCAGTTCTAATAATAACCTTCCTTTACACAGCTTAAAAAATCCTCTAGTCTTTATTTTATCTTTTTTTTTTTAGGCAGTTCCTAGTTGTAATGCAGTTTTCAAGATAAACTGTTTCTATTTTTTTACTAACTACAAGAATCAAAGTTCTTTATTGTGAGACCAGACGCTAAATATGTAACTCCTGAAAGCTTAAAGTTTATTTATTACATGAAAGAGTGTATTCAGATCAAGAATCCAAATTTCAAAGCTTTCTTTATCCTAAGTTTTAAAGATCAGGATTATAGAGAAGTAGGAGGATATGAACTAACAATAATTCAGAGGAGATATTTGAACTCTGAATTAGACATTCATTGCCACCGTCCAAATTCCTAGTCTTTCTTATTTTAAGCCATTTATTTATTTATTTAGTAGTTGAATTATCATAACATTAGGAAACACATTAGTCACACATCTGTTATCAGAGTGGTTCTATCAAAGTCTGATTAGAGTAATTTTTAAAATCAGAGCCTGTAAGTGAAGTCTTTAGTATCTGTTTTCATCTGGATAAAAAGCAGCACTCTTTTTTGAAGAGAAATTGGTCTGACTGCACACTTGGATACCAATTAGGATAAAATTTTCGCTGCAAAAGCACAAGAAAGAGTGGGCAGAAGGTTGTACATCTCTTTAAAAAGAAATTTTAATGATACTCTTTTTACAGTCACGTTAATCTTGCTATTTGAATCAGGGAATATCTGAGGAGAGATGTCTGAACACAGGCGTTTGGGTGTGGGGAAGATGCACCAGAAAACAAGCAATAATTGGTGAAAGGGTGCTCTGCTCCAGTAGTGAGATACTGTTAAATGTTAATGCAATACATTTGTTACAGGTGAAGGTGTGATATGCAAAGGTTTTGTACCCATTTATGTATTTCTGGTAGAGAGCCTGTTTCCTTCTAAAACAGCTGCAGCTACTGTAACCCTGTGTAAAAGGTATCATTAGCTTAAAAGGAGCTTAGAATGATGCTGCTGCTTCCCCTATGTGTGTAAAGTCAGATCCATCTTGCAGATCCTGCATGAGACTAAGGAATTTGAGTCTCAGGTGTGCTTGTCTGTGCTGCCTTCATCTCCATCCTTGTGTGTGACTGCAGTGGAGGAGAGGTCACAGTGTTATGGTGCAGCCGTGTTAGGTTTTGGAGCCAAGGAATCTCTTGCTAGAAGGTGATTTTCTCTCAGTAACTTCATGCCATGGCCTTTCCTCCATCCTGCACTTGGGAGTCAATTTTGTGCCTTGCCATGTGATGCAACTGGTGAAGCCTCATGTGCTGGACTGAAAGAAGATAAGAAAGGTGCCCATGGGCTAAGGCAGACCAGCTATAGTGTGTGGGTGGCTTGGAAGCAGTAATCCATGGGCACACTCCTCTCCTTGGGGAAATACAGGAGTATTCAAGCTAACTATACTTTTTTTATCTTTTGTTGTTTTGAGTTTTGGTTTTTTTTTTGGTTTTTTTTTTTTTTTCATCTGTACAAAGAGAGTTGTACTTCATTACATCATGATTTTTGCATGTATGCAAGTCATGACTAAACCCCTTGCTTCTGTATCATAAAGTTGTCCCTTGCTGCTGACAAGGCAATGGGCAAGTCTTCTTTGCCAGAAGTGGCCTGAAGGAGGCTGCTCTGCACTCTCACTCTTTGGGGCTCTTCCAGCTTCTGTTTCCAAAGGCTCTGCCATGTTGGACGGGCCCTTCAGCTAGGAAAGAGTCACATCTCCCTTGAACTCAGGGGAGCTTTACTAACCTGTGCCAATGGCAGATATGGTCCATTATTGTTAGTGTTCCCAGATGGTGAAATGTCCAGATGCTGTTACTGTAGGCAAGGAAGAAGAAGCCCTAGTTTTGTCCTTAATCTGTATCTTTGTAATGCTGTGGAGGGGGGGAAAGGTGAAGAAACATCTTGCCTCCTCTCATTTCTGCTAGTATTTACTCATGGATGTGACAAGCTGTCATTTTCTAGTTTGTGTGAAAAGTGGCATTTATTTCCCTTCCCCGCTTTGCAACCTTGCCAATGTATTTGCTGCATGCAGATATAGATTTGTGTTAATTTCCCTAGCAGATGTCACAGTGATTCAGTGCAAAATCTGCTTGGGGACATGATGATAATTGAACTGTCCTCCAGGAAGGGGAGATGAATGCGTGGGCATTTTCTGCTTCCGTTACAATAGTAGAGCTTTATATTTCAGATCCTCGATTCAGAGCTTTAATTTTCCATTTTTCCCAAGCAGGCTGTGTGAGATGTACTGATATCCAAGATGATGTTTGAATTGTGCACTACCTAAACTGTTTTAAGAACTGACTTTACTGAATGCCATTGTGAAGTGACAGTTGTTTGATATTTAGATGCAAGAATGCATCTATTAGTGCAATGTAAATACTACTATTATTTAAAGTAAAGTTTAATTAAGTGCTGGCTCCTTATACTCAAAATTTACTGAGAAAGCTTATTCTTTCTTTCACTTCTGCATCCAATTTACATGTAAAAATCTTTCACTGCCAAGGAAATAGCTCAAGAAGGTTTGGTATTCTTGTTATGACAATCCAGGGGCACCACTTCCCTCTTCAGAGTACAAGTAGGTTATATAGATGCAGCAAAATAATACAGGAGCCAAATTAAAGAAGAGTAAAAAGCAGTAACTACCTGCTTACATTGCTGCTGCTATGCAATTGTTTGATAGCTGTATAAGTGATGTGCGTGGCTGTGTCATGCAATCTCCAGCTTGTGTGCATGCTTGGTGCCTGTATATTCTTCCAGGAATTCCTGACTGCCTGCTATTTTCTGTTGTTACAAGTAGATGTTTACATGCAGTGCATCTCCAGCTGGCTCTTGACCAAGCCTTCTCAGAGCTTGTGGAAATACCCCTCTTTAATAAAGTTAATGTCAGTGGAGATTGCCATCTTCAACCATTTTGATATGCTTGGCACAAAGGAAATGCTGTTTCCTCCCTCTGGAGGATTAGACAGCATTAAAGCTGCTCCATCTGTGAAGATTAACACACTTCTGGGTGGCTGGTTTTTCTCCTCTTCCCCCGTTGAAAGAGTTACTGCTCCAAAGGGCTGCCTGCAAGAGGAGAGCTGTACTGCAGACTGCCTGACATCTGCTTTGTTACTTTTGCTCTGTCTGCAGAATGCCTGCACCTGAAAATCAGTTTCATCTCCTGCTGTTTGGAGAAGGTGTTCCTGTGCTGGTATCCCACTGCTCATCCCAGCACTGTGCAATGGCAGTGGGAATACTGACTCTGCCCCTGCTGTTCTACTGGAATGCTCTCCCACTCCTCTTTGCTGGGACTGGGGAGCAGTGTGGATGCCAGACTGCATTGGAGCAGCTTTTGTCCCTGTGTATCAGCATTTTGTTTGCATTACTGACAGTTTTCCCAATTTGTCTGGGAAATCTGACAGACACCTTCTGGGTCCCCAGGGAATTGAGCACACCAAACCTTCTTGTGACCAAGGAGGCAGATCCCTCTCTTTTCTAGTGGGATGGCTGTTGAGAGATTGATATGCCAAATATCTTCTCAGCTTATTTTACAATGTGTGTATCCTTCTCCAAACAAGGGCTGGATAATTTTCACACACCCATCAAATGCAAATCCCTTCATCTAATTTCCTCCATGTGAATTTCCTAAGTCCATTTGCTGAAATGAGCCTGACAGCAAATCACCTAGGCAGCTTTTTATTTTCAAAACCTGACCATCTTTTTCACAAAAAGTAATGTGAAAAACTCAGAGAAATGAAGATAGACTTTTTTTTGGACATATGAAATCATATTTTAGACATATAAAATCCCACTGTCCTACTCAGAATCTCCCCCATGTATTCAGCATACCTAACACTTCCAGGGAATTCAGATGCTTTGTATCACAGGAGATTTTTCTGTGCCTTGGTGTCTGGACAGAAGTGTGGGTGCACGGGTGTACCTGTGGCTTCTGGTGTAAACAGCTCACTTGAAAGGAGTTACCCTGTGGGAGGGTAGGAAAAAAAATGGGTGGGAGGAAATTCGAGGAAAGGCCAAGGAGCTAAAAAGGAGGCTCAGAGGTCACATTTTAGATCAGAGTAACACAGTCCCCAGTGTGGAGTGATTTGTGTTTATCTGCATCTTAATAAAGGACAATCTGTCAGGCTCAACATGATCCTTTTGGGCAGGATTTTCCAAAGAGCTGATGTGTGTTCCCTTATCTCTTCCTGCTGTTGTGGAACTTGCTCCTGAGATATGTAGTGGCTGTTACATTTAGGAAATATACCTGCAATTTGAGCTGGAAAATTGCTGTTCTGATATAGTCACTAGAAGAGAATAAATGAATTGTCATCTTACCTTCTTGTGTCAACAGAACAAGGAAAACCAAAGAATGAATGCCCTTTTAGACAAAAGGGAGTAGCTTTTTAATCCAGTTATCTGCACAAAGGGAATCCCACTCTGGAGGCCTAGAGGGCATCTAAAAAAAAATTCTAACCATTGGTGAGTTGCAGGGACTTTCAAAGTAAAATGTTTCATTTCTGTCCCTGTGACCTCTTATTCACTGGGATTGCAGAACTGCCCTCATTGGAGAGACTTCAGTGGAGAGGAATTTACAGTTAGGGTTGAATATGTTTCCTGTGGCAAAAGAGACTTCTCTGTTCTGGGGGAGATCAACATATTCAAAATGGTACTGCAAAAGTTTTTCAGTCTCTGCAACAGATGAGCAAACCCAACCCCAAAGTAGGACGTGAAATGATGAAGCTGCATCATTTTGATAAATGGTGGTGTTGGACCATTAGCATAGCTAATGGCAATTGCTATGTAACAGTTCATACATGAAAGAAGGGGAAAAGAGAAATGAAGGATAAAGACAAATTAAGGAAAGAGGGAAAAAATGGGTTAAATGATACTTGCAATAGTAAAAAGAAGGGGAAAGTATAGAGACTGGGGAATAAACAAGGCTGAGCTGTATGGTGAGGGAGAAGTAGAGATGACAGACTTGAGGAGTGGGAAGCAGAGGTGAGATCTGCATTGCAATCCAAAATATTTATTAATCTCTAGGAGATGTGAGGCATTTGGTCAGGTACTGCTGCAGCATGGTTGTGCCAGGGAGGCTTCAAAACCTCCCCTGGGTCACTGCCTTTGGTTTCACAGCCTTGGTGCTGCTGCAGGCTGCTCTTGGGCACCAAGATAGAAATGCAGGGATATGACTCCTCAGCAGCATGCTCCTGCAGGTGATGGCATGGGAGAAGGCAGGAGAGGGATCACAGTTAATCACTACTTCTCCTGACATACAAAGTTGGATGCTAAAACAGACTCCACTTCACTCCTACACACAATGTGCTCAATCATTCCATTTTTAATATAAGAGGAAGCACTGAAAAGTCTGATTCTGCCAGAGCAGAAAATCTAGCTATTAATGCTGGGAGAGAGAAAAAAGGGACTTCATACACAGGAAGCATTTCACTTGTACAAATCTAAGACAGATATTTTTAATTCAAGTATTTTAAAGGTTTGAATTTCCTATATATATATATATATATATATATATATATATGGAAGGAGCACACTTGAAGTGTGGATACTTAGGATCTTGCAGACATCAAATTCAGATTTGTTAAACTGACAATTTTTTCTGTGTCTAAATACTTCATAAGCTTCATATTTTCTGGCACAAGGTAAAATAGTCTATAACCAGCCTGGAAAGGAAACTAAAGAGGAGGGCATAAAAAACATTTCCTATTTTTCCTGTCACTGCTTATAGGCAGTCAAATGTGGGTTAGGAAGCAAATAGACAGTGTAAAGACCTTTCTTAATATCTTGCTAATGAGACTTGGCTGTGGAATGGCCTGTCCCTATCTCTGGGCTTCCCAGCTGCCTCCCTCTTGGCTGCCAGTCTGCTTTCACAACTCACAGGCAGGAGTTACCCTTTGGTTGCCCATCTCTGTCTTTTTTTTTTTTTTTCTCTATATATAGACCATAATTCTGCCTTTTTTCTTTGCACTTGAGTTGTTCATGATAATAATGAGATCCCAAATCTTCCTGTAGCTACCTGGTCTACTCAGCCCTGTTTGGAAGCTCATTTTGAATAGGTATTTGTTTCCCTCATCCTCTGGGCCATGCTTTTACTTGAAATGTCTATGCTATTTCCCTCTATTAACCAACTGGCACTTAAAAGAAATGGGATTTGTGCTGGAAACCAAAGGGAAAGGTTCTCTGAATAGCTGATGCTTGAAGGAATGCTCTGAGATCTCTGACGGAAGCTGGAGATTTTGATGTTGTGTGTTCAGCAGCTTAAAATAGGATATGAGTGAATTTCCTGCCTGATAACAAGATTAGTAGCAAGCAAAGTCTGTGGTCAGAGAGCCTTCAGCAGTCACCTGGTTGCCTTTGCACAGAGCTGTGCTCCAGCCCGCACACACCAGGTAGCTTTGCTCCATCGGAGATGACTCAAGGCAAGGAGTGGTTGTCACAAAGCATCTGTCAGGAGCATTGCCTGGGACCAGGAGGCACATGGAGACCCTTTCCTGTTGTGCCAAATACATAGAGTAGCCATGCTGCATGAGGGAAGGGTTGTGGAAATTGCCAGCTTTAAGCAGCCCTTCCTGTCTCTCTCACAGAAAGTGCACTAGACACACGAATATCCTGAACCAGCCCCACGGGAATTTCACTACCTGGAGTTTCTTGCTTGTTCTTACATTTTCATAGGAACTCCTACCTTCATCTGTCAGTGTTGTATTCGATATCATGAGCAGCATGGGCTGATGGCAAGAAACTTCTGAATGGATTTTATCCTTTAATTTATTAGTGAGAAATCTACTGATACAGTTAAACAGCCACAAATATGGAAATGGTTTGAACATTAAGCACACTGCTGAAGAAATGAGATGTATTCTTGCACATGGACGACATTATTTGAGAGTCAGAGGTGGTTCTTTAAATAAATGCTTTAGATGTGATTTGCATAGATGTCTAAGTATAAAGAATAAAAGATAAGGTGGGTGTTTTTGTACTGAATAGCAATGATGTATCCACACCACTGCAAAGCCTTAGTGAATTGCCAGGCTGGGTAGAGGAGAATGGCACTTGCATCTCCTTTTGACTCTCATGAGCCAATACCTCTTGTCTAAGACCTCATTTTTTGAGTTTAGACTAACACCTTTGCATTTGATCCTGCTGCCATTGAAACTGATGTGAGGCTGCTTATCAAGGAAAGCAGATAGCAAGACTGGGAACCTAGGTGGATATATTCAACTTAAAAGGGTGCAGTATAGGGTTTTTCCCTGTTCAGGTATGAAGCACTGTAAAAAGGATCTTCCTTATCATTCAGCAGCAGATCTGAGGGAGAGGCTCATGTTATTTTCTAAATCTGCAAAAGCAGCACACTCTGCATTGTGGCCAGAGGAGCAGCAGGACTGTGGCAAGTGTAGTGTCATTGCATGGATGGTTTTTTCCAGTGGGAAATTCCACCACCATCAGCCTTGCCAAAAGACAGCTTGGAGGAGGAGAAAATTTCCTGTGATGATGGTGGTTCTTTCCCAATGAAATAAGAACAAGCAGGGAAATCCATCAAGCTGTTAGTCATGCATTTTTACACACATATATATATAGCATAGTGCATGTGAGTGTGTCTATGTGTGTTTATAAAAAACTAGAGTGCATTCACGCTCTCTGTATGAAGCATCATCAGTTTCACATTTCAAAATAATAAGAAAAGTATCTCATGAAATGGTGGGTGATAAATGTATATAGAATAGAAAATGGCCCAGCAGATAATTTTGCTAATAATCTTTGTTTTTAGTTTTTATGGAAGATACTATGATTCGTGTGGCTTGAAAATAGATTGTACCTCTTTAAAATGAGCCTCCTTTCTTTGTAGCCCTGTGAAGCCTGGAGGTTATTTTTAATTTTAAATGGTGCTTGTTAAAGAGAAGTGAAATCAAAGGGTATTTTGGAATGTAGTCTTTTCTTTAAATACATTCCTTGTAGGTGGGGAAATGTACAAGATTTTTGTACCACAGATGCTCGAGCTCCATTAATATTTCTTTGTGTGCAAGTTCACAAGGCGATACCATCTTACAAACTGGTGTAGGAGAGATAATTGATTTTTAGTGCTTTCTAAAATGCAGAGCACAAACATGCCACAACCACTGTGAGTATGGAAGTGTAAAAAATTGCTTGAGAAATAAGCTGGGGGAAATTTTGATTCTGACCACTTTGTGTTTAATACCCTGCATATGCATCCAAGAAGTTTAAAATCTTCAATAAATGCAGTGCATATCTTCCATAAAAATTTTGTGCTTAGCCTCCTATAAAAGATTAAGTGATAGAGGCCCAGATCTTCAAATGTATTATAACTGTGGGTGAGATCCCACTTAATGTTTATAAATGTTTCCAACACGTGCAGTAGACTTCTGAAAACCAGGAAAGTATACTGGATTTGAACACTGGCAGAGCAATGTCTTTGCTTGAGCTTGGAAGATAGAGGTGGTGGCTCTGTGTTTAAATGAGACATTCCCTGAGTTAAGCTAATTTCTGGTGTAACATTGCAAAAGTCAGTGTAGTAAATCGGTCTTCAGGGTTAATTCAGCTAAGAAGCTACACAACAGATTTTATGCTCATAAATGTATTTTGGGGACTGTGTTACTCCTCAGAATTGGACTGTTTATACTTCTGTGTTCATTTGTTGGTAAACTATTTAAAACTGAATTGCAACAGCACTTCAGCATTTGAAGCCAATTGAAAGTTAGCCTCTAGCACCATCATCAATGGAAGCAGAACTTTTCAGAGCAGAACTGTTTCTCCAGTCCCTGTGAGGAGAGGGGCTGGAGCAGGGTAAGCAGGGTTCTGTCTCTTAGGCTGTTTTCTCCTTGAACATTTTCATGAGCTGAAATGTGTCTTCAGTAATCAAATGTGTGTTAATTAGTCCTGAACTCTTCTTATTTGCTATCAATGTTCAGAAAGAGAAGTTACATGTTTAGGAGGAAGGAAATGCAACTTTTGATTTGTATTTAGGCTCTTGCCTCTAGTGCTGGGGCAGAAGCAAGCTTTGAGGGCAAGTATGAGCAGAAATTTGAATGTAAGATGAGATTTTGAAAAAAAAAATCTTCCTTAAAATCCATTCAGAACCTAACATTATCAAATATATGTAAAATTACACTATCCATTCCCTTTGAATTTTATCCCTAAATTAACTGTAGTCATTAGGATGTTTCCTCAGGCAATTCTTCACTGATGCATTCTTCTTCCCAGCTGATTTTATTTAAAATGCAACTTCTAGTTCCCCAATGGCTATTCAGCAATGTAATACTGAATCTACAAACCATCTTCTAGAATAAGGAAGAGAATTCTTCTCTGTATTCCTTCCTCAAAGTACAGATATTTCAAGCTTTCCCTTGCCAAATCTTTCCCTTGCCTGTACACTGAGGATTTCTGTGGGACCAGATAACATGATTATGTAGCAACTTCCCCCAAAAGTAGAGCTGTAGCAGTTCTCTCAGCCAAAACATCACCGTTGCCTAGGGATTTCTATCCAGGCCATGATGTTAACAATAAAGTTTCCACCCTAGAAACCCGCTGTAATGCCACAAGGCAGAGGTGTTGCCTGGTACACTTAAATTGGTTGCTGAAGCAGCTTGGATCATGGCTTTTCCTGCACCAGAACCTCTCTTTGTGCTTTTTAGTTGAGCTGTACCCTTTTCAGCATAGCTCATGTTAAGTTGCAGCCCAGCCTGACAAGTCTGGACTAATTCTCTGCTGTGGCCACTCTGGAATCCCATTAGCGAAAGAGCAAGCGGTTTCTTCCTGCCTTGACTTCAGAGTGCTTTGTTCAAATATTGAATACTTGGGACTAGGGTTTTGAAATATTGATACAGGAGAAAGTACAGACTGTCTCGGTCAGGCCCCGTGCAAGCTTTGCTCAGACGCCTTGGCGCATGCAGGGCCTGTGGGGGAAGGAAAAGGTCAGCATGACTGGCTTTCTGGGGCTGGGGTGGGGCTGGGGAGCAGTCTGGCCTTTAACAGATTGCGTAGGAGGGATTTGCTGGGATGAGATCACTCATGACTGGCAAAAGTAATACCCAAATGCCATCTACTGCAGTTCACTTCTCGCACAGGATTGACCTAAGCGGAGCACAGAATGGTTCGGCTGGAAGGGACCTGAAAGATCATCTAGCTCCATCCCTCTGCCATGGGCAACAATGGCTTCCATTAGACCAGGTTTGCTCAAAGCCCCATCCAGCTTGGCCTTGAACACTGCCAGGGATGGGGCATCCATAACTTCTCTGGTCAACCAGTGCCAGTGCCTCACTAGCCCCACAGTAAAGAACTTCATCTGATACGCCATTCCAGGTGGGCTCTCACCAGAGTGGATTAGAGCAGGAGAATCACCCCCCTCACCTGCTGCTCGTGCTTCTCTTGATGCAGCCCAGGATGTGGTTGGCTTTCTAGGCTGCAAGCACACATTCCTGTCATGTTGAGCTTCTTGTCAACCAACACTCTCATGTCCTTCTCTTCAGGGCTGCTCTCCACACATTCTCCACCCAGCCTGTATTTTTGCTTGGGATGCCCCAACCCAGGTGCAGCAGCTTGCACTTGGCCTTGTTGAACTTCAAGAGGTTGGCCCAGACCCACCTCCCACATCTGTCAAGGTCCCTCTAGATGACGTCCCTTCCCTCCAACCTGTCAATCACACCACACAGCTTGGTGTCACCAACAAACCTGTGCAGAGCATGCCCGTGTGTGAGGTCTGCCTATGTGATATGCAAGTTTGTTCCTCGGGTATTTCCTGCTGCCCTTTGCATGGGACAGCAGTTTCAGCAAAAACCATTCTGTGGCAAAGAGAAGAAAATGAACATGTAAATAATAGCCTTGAGTCTTTTATTGATCTTTATTGTATTGAATAGTCTCCTTTTCCCTGTTCTGTGAAATCTTTTCCTCAGGCCACTTTTCTGTTAATGCCTTAATGATGTCTGCAGTAATGACAGATGTGCATTCTTCACTGATTTTATTATATCCAAATCTTCCCAGCATACTGTCTTGATATAAAAAGATCTCAATGTCCTCAGGGCTCTGTGAGAGATTTCAGATTCATGGGAAAAGGGGCTTGTGTATACACACCATCTCTTGCACAGTGCTAAGCTCTGCAGGCAGCTCTCCCAGCTTTCTAAATCCACTATGCAGCTAAGGAGAGAGACAGCTTGCTCTGCCTTGACGGTAGCAGATTGATGAGTTTGGCTGGAGGTTTTCAAGCTGCAACAATCACAGGGATTGTTACAGTGGTAATGGAAGAAGAGGGCCCTTTGTGCAAACCTAACAAATATCTTTGGGAGAGCATGTGTGTGCAGGAGCACTTCTGTACCCCAAGCAGTGGGCAGTGCCTTTTGTGACATCACCATGGGTCAGCCTGTGCAGGTTTTGGAGGAACAGGGCATAGCTGCAGTGAATTTTTTACATAGTCTTGTTTTTTAGAAATCAAAGGGGCAACAGCAGGACTATCCACATTAAGTCTTCCATGTGCAGCTTTGTGTTTTCTGTGCTGATGATGGGAGTGTTCACTATTTGACCAGTCTATAGTCTACAGTCTTGGCATGAGCCACAGCACACCAGGGAAGAGAAATGCCTGGCTCTGGGAACCTTTGGCTGTGTGTACACATTGGAATCCCTTAACAGACAGCAGTAAGAGTAAACACTTGGCTTTGGCTAATTTGGTTTTTGGTTTGTTTTTATTTTTTTCCCTCCCTTTACATGATTTTTTTCTGCTGTGAGCAGTGAAGATGTTGCAAACAACCCATCTGCGTTTTTGCAACACCTCCTCTGTTCCTTGATTATTTTAGTTTGTTGGTGTCACTTTGCATGTTTATACTATTTTCAAATGTTTATGTCACTCTCTTCCCATATTTTGTTTTTTTCCCCTCAGTTGCTTTATAGCATTTGGAAGAGTTTGACTGCTTTCCTTTTGCCTCCCTTTTTACCTTACTTACCTTAGCAATATTAATTTTTATCTTCTTATTTTAACTTCGTATTTTTATCTTATAAAAAGATATGAGATTCTTTTTCACCTTCAGTCTCACAAAGGAAGTTTCTTTCTTTGCCACATCTAAACTTTCCTTTATTACCTTTGGAGGGTTTCTCAAACAAAAAACATGAGGCTAAATTAATAGTGATACTTTAAAGGTGGAAATATATTCCTCATCTGTTCAAAATAACTTGTTATCCACCTCTGTGATTAGGGAGACACTAATCTCAAGTGCTCTGCTAGACACGGGCCATGCATGTACATAGTTCTCGTTCGAAGTTCCTTTTTACTGACAACAAAAGGATGTGTTTTCAGTATCTTTTTCTTCTGCATGCAGCAGGTACAATAGTTGCCCGCTTAGCTGCCACAGCTGTAGAAATCTGGGTTGCATTTCAATTTTCAAGGTTGTTGAAAGTGCCTTTAGTAATTTTTTTCTCCTTTTCTCCCTTTATAATTTTTTTTCCTCTCCATGGGCATGTCAGCCGCCAGCAGAGCTTGAAAAAGAAGAAAGAAGGAAAGAAGTAGGGGGGGAAATAAATTTTAAAAAGCCCGCAAGGTGTCCTTAGCGTTTCCCTGCACCTGGAACTACTCATCCTGGTTTCACGCAGCG
>QUSF01000003.1:40630208-40725907 GCA_003676055.1 Chloebia gouldiae
AGCACGCCAGAAAAACGGGGCGTGAGGGAGGGTTTAAAAACAAAAAAAAAAGAGAAAGAAGTGGGGGAAAAAAAAAAAAAAAAAAAAAGAAAAGCCCGGGATTTGGGCGCTTCCCCGGCTGCGCGGCGAAGGCACAAAGAGACGGGGGCGCTGTGGGGAGGGAGGGGTTCCCCGGAGGCGGGGCCGGGCGGCGGAGCCGGGCCCGGGAGCGGCGGGCGGGAGGCGGCAGCGGGGCCGCCATGGAGCCGGGCGGGCGCCGCGGCCGCCCCGCCGAGGAAGCGCCGCGGCCCGAGGACGAGGAGGTGGACCCCCGCATCCAGGTGAGGGCCTGCCTTCCGAGGGGCGGCTGCGTTTTCTAAAGTTCGTTTTGATGCTGTGTGTGTGTGTGTGTTGTGGCTGTATGTAATAATGGTTGCCTTTTATTTCATTGGTTTTGCTGCGTATGTGCACACATACATACATACATATATACACACATACACACATACATACACATATATGTATGTATACACCTACATATATATATATACACACACAGATGTATATATATATATATATATATATATATATAAATTATTATTTTTGTTTTCTCCCCGGAGCAGCCCCGGGTGTCTCGGTGCCCGCCGGGAGCGGGGGAAGCGCTCCCGGAGCGCCCCAGCCCTTTGTTACCCCTGGCATCGCTCCGGGCTCTGTTGGGCGTCCCTCCTTCTCCTCCTCCTGCTGAAATATCCCCCCACCTCCCCTTTTTAGTTTTGACCATGACAGCGTGACCTTGCTCGTGGAGCGGGGCTGGTGCTTAGAAATTCATAAATGCGGGAAAATGTAGGTTTAAAAAATTTATTTCATTATTTTTAGCATTAATTTTTTTATTTCTCGTAAGAAGGAGCTTTAGTGGAATATGGTGCTTCCTCACGGTGAATGCCTTCTGCAATGCTTTTTATTCTTGCATGATTTCTAAACAAAGCTTTTCTCCCCAAAATCGTGTCTCGACCAGTAGTATGGTGCAAACTTGAAGCACGCTGTGGTCCCTGAAATGAAATGTATTTTTAGGACTCTGCAGATTTATGGTTTTTGCCTCCAGCATTGCTGGTACTGTTTGTCATGAATGAATATAACACGTGTGTACATTGCTGAGAGGATCCTTGGCGCAGGTCCCTGCGCGCTGTAATTGTCATTCTTTTCTCCATCGTGAGCATTTTGTTTTCCAGGGCTGTGCAGAGCCATTGCAAAATTCTCAAAACATGGTTACACAGAGCGAGGCCCTCAGCCAAAAGCTAGCCTGGTACTGCCCTGATTTTATGAGGCTGAGCTTGGTTGGTGTCTATTGATCTAATTTTGGCCTTAGGTTCTTCAGCTTGCAACACGTTTCCACATATACAATTTGTGAATTGTTGGCAAAACAATTGTTTTTTTGTTCAGTTTTCTGTTTGGTTTGAAAAACAGGCTGCTGTGTCTGCTTCTGCAGAGCATTGAGGTTTAGAGCCTTACAGTAAGATACAATTAGGTAATTTTTGGATGAGTGTTTGTTTCAGACAACATGGACACCCAAATAGGTGCTTTCCAAGTCCTAGGAGTAAGGAAATGAAATCTGACCGCTGAGGCTAAGAGAGCTAAACTGTTGTAATTAATTCCTTTCTGGTTGTAACTGGAGTAATTCTTGTAAACTGCTCAAGTGACAATCAATTTACAGCGTTCAGTTTGTACAGCAAAACATTTCAAGGCGTGTTCTGTTACACCAGTTGACAATTAAATAATGTTTAAATTGGAGAACACTCCTGTTAAAAATCTTATAATCTCGCATGAAGGAACATGTTGCTCAGATAAAGAAAGCTATCCGGTCTCCTCCTAAGGGTTGCTTTTTGAGGTAAGAAAGACAGTAAGAATGAGCTTTATTTTTACACTAACTTCATTCATGCCAGCAACACTTCTGCTACATATTTATTCAAAGGATTTAACACCTTTGTTTCTGCTGTTAAGGGATCAAAATGTTGTCAGGAAGGCAAATTATGTAAACATAATTGTATGTCCCCTGGACTGGTTTGGTTAATAAATGGTTTGCCAAAATCCAAAATAAAATGACCCTCATGCACCAAGATGTGTTTCTTATCAGTTCTGTCCTTTCACTGGGTGTCTCCTGTGATAGTACAAACTTCATGCTAATCTTTCAGGGTGGGTGTGTCTGTCTCCCCAGTACCTCGCTGATACTGACTATATTGATTTATGAGACAGGGTACTGTACTTTGTGTTTATTTGTAATAGTGAAGAAGTAGCCAGAATAGGAAATGTGTTGCCTTAACATAAAACTGTAGAGCTTCTCTGATTATTTTTTAAGTAGCAAAGTAGAAGACCAGTGGCAAAGTTAAGCTGAACATCTCAAGGTTTCCTCTTTTCACTAAATTCATTAGCCAAAGCTCTTGTGAGCTTTCAGTGGGGATGCTGAATGAGCCTTCTCAGACCTGTTTTTTTCCCCGATTTCTCACTATGCATCTGACTTTCTTTCCTTCTAGGGCGAGCTAGAAAAACTGAATCAATCTACAGATGATATCAATCGCAGAGAGACGGAGCTGGAGGTACAGAATTTATCCTTACATTTGCCTTTTGTGCATGCTGGATTTTGTGAACAGAAGTACAGTGTTTGTGAGTAGGTTGCCTTCTGAATTTGTGCCTCCTGAATGGTAATTTCGCAGCAAGAGTGTGGTGATCATGTTTTTAATGATATTAATTGACCTAACAGGTGAAAAGAAAGGGAAATGGTACAGGTATGCTGACAGTGTAAAGACCCCATGTGGACAACCTTGCACACAGCCACTGCCAGAACTTATTTTTAGGTTTTGACACTAAGCTTAGACAAGTTTTACTTTTACAAGTCACTGTTTTGTGTTTGTTGATTATAGACAGGGAAAGTTATTTGGTTAAGAGGTCTTTGCCATACAACTATCTGCCAGGCTCTTCTCTTTGGTGGCTATTTGGGGTTTTTTTTAGATTGTTATCTTTGCCTTTTTTATCATCACTTCCTGAGCAAGGAAGGTGATGAAGGAAAGTTGGAATAAAAGACTTCCTGGTTATACAGAGAGGTTTTCGTGACTACTTAAAAATCTAATAAAAAGCTCTGAAGAAGTTGTTTCTAAATCCCCAAATTTGAGCTTCATCTACTTGGTAGTTATTTTGGAAGGCTCAACATTATTGATCTAATAGTGAACCAAAATAAACTATCCTATGTGTGCATCTAAATTTTCTTTTATTTGAAAAACAAAGAAGATAAAGCCAGTAGAAGTATAAGATGAATATGTGCTAAAAAAAATGGTCGTAAAATAGGACTTTACATCCTAAATAATTTTGTTATCATTACGAAGTTTTGAATACTGTATTAAAATAGTCTGAGATTACAGTGAGGAACATACTATAAAAGTTCATCTATAGATTTCTGTCTGTACCTTCAAGATGTCAAAGTATGGTTTGTTTGATTTTTAATTTTTTTTTTGGCTTGTGTGGCTTTTTATGAGCTGTATACCTCAAGCATAGTGTGGTTCTTGGTAGAATTTTAAAATACTGGAGTATCCATTGAAAGCACTGAACAGAAAATGGGGTTATGGTCTTTGTACATGCTTTGTCTTGTAGCTGGTTTCTTATCCCCCCTTGTTTGCATATTCTGTCATTTGTGGCATGTACATCATGAATTTGTTGGGTTACTAAACTTAGTTAAATGGGGAACTGTTTGCTATACAAAATGAAACAGTATTTTTGCTGTGAAAACTGTTCAGTGTCACTAGCATGATTTAAATTTTATGAGTGAATTTAAAAATCAGTAGTCTAGTCTGCAACAGTAGCAATTAAGTGGACTTCAGGAATCTTTATATAGATATATTGAAAAAAATCATTATATGTATCTTTTCAGTCTCTTTATTTCATGCTGAGGTACTGAAATTGAAAGATGGTGTTATGGATAGTTGCCTGGATTTCATTAATTTTGTCATAACCTTGCATGGAGGACATGTTATGAAGCAGATGGAATAGTAATAATAATGCAAAGGCATCCTCATGAAATAAATCCTAGTGACTTTAAGATGGGATTTTGCTGCTTGATTAAAATTACTCATGTGATCAAGTGTTTGTCGAGCCTGCAGATTTGTAGCTACGGTGTGTGTGGCACATGCTGAGCTGTAGAGGCTGAAAGGCTCCTGGAAATATAACTGTAAATAAAAGAGCAGAATTTCCACATTAACTTGGTCTTACATTGTTGCTTACTCAGCCTAGTAAAGACCAGGTGTTAGGTAGAAATCATATAATCATTCTCTGCACTTTGCCATTAAGTGTTTACTGCAGATCTGTCTGTAGTACTTACTGTAAGCAGTTTTTGATGTAATTAAGGTGAAATACCACCAAGAGTATGCTTTCTTGAATGTTTCCTCTTCACTTTTAATCCAAAAATCTTATTACTGGATGGATGCCATTTTGTGGTATCATGCAACTGCATAATTTTTAATCCGTAAAGATTTTCATTACATTTGATCTGCTTAAATATTGAGGACAAATGCAGTTGGGTGATGTAAGCAAGGCTTAATTTATATACAGGTTGATAAATGCATTTTAAATGGACTTAAAACCTTTCTAGGGGAAAGGAATAAAAAAATCCCACAACAACCAACACTTGTGGCTAGCAGAAAATCTCTGCATTCATACTCTGCACAAGAAAAGATTTGCCAAGCCGCCTTATAGGAAAGTTTGGAAGGAGGAGTTGGGAACTGGGATCATTCTGCTTCAGTGCCTTCCAAAATCCATGAAAGGAAATGTTGAAAATGTGAACTTCTGGGAGAGCCACGCTGAGTTTCCCCTTGAAGATTTGCGCTTTTGGCTCTTATTAGCTGCTTTAGGTCCCTCTTGCTACCCCTTCCTATTTTGTGGTGTTCCTGCTATATTTCAGTGGGAGAAAGATGTGTGTGGGTGTTTTTTAACCAGACAATGGAGTTATATTTATCCTGTTTTTCTAGTATAATTTTCTTCATCTTTTCAATATCTTTAATGGGAAAATAGATGTGTCCTTACATTATTTAGAGGGCAAGTTGCTGACTACCAGCTTCCTGTAATATTACTTTGTAGTCCATACATTCCCACTGTTAATTTTTTCGCAGAATAATCTGGAAAAGCAATGGGAGTGTTTGAGTAGAAGGTATATTTCTTTAAAGGAAGTTCAGAAAAAGACACCCATGTTTTTGTGACTTGATATACTCTGATAAGCAGGAAGGGTAACCTTGTGGCATCTGAGTTCTGTAAGACTGTTCTGGACTTCCTTTATGTAGCTTTGTGTGAGTTGCTCTAAGTGGGACTGCTGACTGTCTCCAGTTCCCATTAACTGGAAAAAAAGGCTGTTAAATCCTTCTAAACCCTTGCTTTTGTTCTTGCTGTGCCTCAGGTCTGCATCTGCAGAATGGAAGTAATAATGCTGCGTTACCCAGTGGACATATTATGGGGCTGAATTCAGTAGAGGCTTCTGGGATTTTGAGACTGTACTGGCTTGGTGTAGTCACAGGAATGTCCTTGTTTGAGCAATGTAGAAAATACTGGTGTTTACTGCTTACAGAGGTGATAAAATGGGGAATTCTGTTTTAAGTTGATCAGCCTGCCACTTCTTTAAGTTCTGCT
Organism: Chloebia gouldiae; assembly: GCA_003676055.1. NCBI lineage: Eukaryota > Metazoa > Chordata > Aves > Passeriformes > Passeridae > Chloebia > Chloebia gouldiae. The sequence continues at coordinate 40,635,849 of QUSF01000003.1, forward strand.
CTGAAAATGCCATATGATCTGTTTTTAAGCTGAACAGCCTGGGTTTTTAATCTTTTAAAATAAGTTCTGCACCTGTACTGTCTGTGAGAGCATGGGATATACATGCATGGCATGACTGGAACAGATACGTTGAAGTTGGCTACATCTATTCTTTTACTTGGAAAAAATTGCTCATTTTTTGCTCTTTTGACTTACCCTATTAAACCCTGAAGAAATATCCTGACCTGCTGACACTCTCTGCCTGTTCAGGAGTTGCAGAGTGGCTGCAGGGCACTGAGTGGCTCGTAGTTATATGTTGCGTTAATGTATTGCCTGTTAATGAATCTTTGATTAGACTTGATTTAAAATCCATAATGCTGCTCATCCTAAGTGCAACACTGAGCATTACTGACACAGCAGAAGGACGATAAGGGTTCTCTGAGGGATTTAACACTTGGCTTCGCTAATGTCCCTGTTTATGTTTGAAGTGTCCGTGAAGGGCTGAGGGAAACGTCTTGCAGGGGAGATACAAGTGTGTTTTGGCCAAGTGCAAGAGGTTTTTTCCTGTTTATCGGAAGTGCATCTCCATCTGAACTCGCATCAGGAGCTGTGAATGTACTTGTCAAACGTGCACGATTTGTCTGTCCAGCCAGCTCACACACAGCTTGGACTGGCTCTGAAAGTACTACTCAGATGTAACTAATTAACCCGGGGACCCTCTGGCAGCTTTGTGGGGAGGGGAAATGCAGCACATACCATTAAAGTTACCACTGGAATCCCAGCTATCCCAAATGTGGTTTTTGTTAGAGAGAGTTTTTTGTGTTGCTGGAGCTACGAGCTTGCCAATGTTTGTTCATGGGCGATGCACAAACTGGAGCTGAACAGTGCTGCTTTCAGCCATGCTCCTTATCAGAGGGCTTGCTTGGGATCCTTCTTGTGTGCTTGCCTAGATCCCCTAGTTCTGATCTGCAAGACTTGTCTTACTTTTAGTCCTGGATAAAGGTCATGTTGGGTTGTTGTTGGATAAAAGGAGAGTTTATTAGCGGTGATGCTCTTTCACTTGTGAGCCTTGTCAGTAGTTGAACCCCTCTCAGAAGAGGAAGGGCTTTCTGTCGTGGTTTAACCCCAGCTGCGTGGTAAGTGTGACACAGCCCCTGGCTGCCTCCCCACCGGTGGGATGGGAGGGAGAACCAGAAGAGTAGAAGTGAGAAAACCCATGGGTTGAGATGAAGGCAGTTAAGTAAAGCAAAAGCTGCACACACAAGCAAAGCAAAACAAGGAATTAATTCTGCTTCCCACTGGCAGGCGGATACTCACCAGTTATTTAGAATTGCTTCTTATTTCTTCACTAAAATACTTGTTTCTAGGAAAAAAAAAAACTTGAGCTGTTGACCCTGTCACACATAAAACACGTAAGTAGATTTAAAAGAAGAAATCTTCCGTCTTTCAGATTTTAGAAAAATGACCTCTTAGTGTCTGGAATCTCATTCTGAGCATGCCTGCTTGGCTTGAGGAAACATCTATCTCTGGAAACATCCGCCACCTTATCAGTATCCCTGTGCAGCATTTTCCAGTGTCCACAAAAGAATGCAGAGATAAGGGCCAAGCAGTTCACTGACTGGTCTTCCTGCTGGCTTTTGAAGGAGGATGTACATGGGTGATGGATTCATCCACCACTATCAGGACAAATCTTTCCACATTTCTTTCTGATCTACTTGCTTCCATAGGAAATGCCTCCTGTGTGTGAATTGCTTGTTGTTTTGCCTTCTGATTTCATCCAAGTAAGGGAAGGCTTCTTCCTCTGTTTGGCTCTGGAAAGATTTTGTCAACCAAGTGAGTCAAAGGACTTTACTTGATTCATGTTCTTGACTAAAAGATGGTTTTCCAGCCTGAGAGAGGAACGGTTAGGTGGAGGAATCTTGCTTTGGAAGAAGCACTCAATACTCTCCCATGCCTGCTTTCTTCTCTCTTCTAAGATAATTAAAAACATTTGTAGTAAAAAGTATTGTAGTCTCAGTTTGTAACTGTCTGCAAGCAGGAGGTTAGAGCAACTTTCAGGTACTGATTTTTTAATTGTTCTTGGATAGCAAATTACTAGCTGCCTTAAAAAAAAAAAACAAAAACAAACTGAAGACTTTTGTTATCCATTAAAAATTCAGAGACTTATCCCCTTCCTTGCACTTTGTTTTTAAGGTTATGTTGCCAGTCTGGCTTACTTGAACTGTTCAAGTACCAAAGAGATGTTAAAAGTGTCTTTAACTAGTTTGATGCTTGAAGGTAATTTTCTGAGCACACCTTGTGCATCTGTTTGGTGTGGATGTATGATACTGATGCTGGTTTAGGTTTTGCAGCTCATAGGTCTTTATAGCAGAGAAGATGGGTGTGCATCCTGTCAGCCTCTTGGAAAGAGATGAAGCCTGTCTCAGCCAGCAATTCCATTTCCATGCAGCTCCCATGCTTGCCAGAGGTTCTGCACACCAGACTGGCAGAACGGTCATGAGACAACCTTTTTAAATGAAATTTAGATGTGTTTGGTACTAAGATGGTTCAGACATGGTTGATATGTAAAGCTCATTTTAAAAAATAAAATTGTTTGAAAATACATGTTTCATTTGATGGGCAGAAATAGTTATTTGCTTGTCATCTGGCGTCTAACACCAGCTCATCACCATCACTCATGAGTGAGAAAAACAGGCATGCTTTTTTCCTCTGACAGGTGCTGTATAGGTTGAAAATTGTATTTTAGCTTTTTAGTTTTTTCCCCACATTTGAGAATGGATCTTCAAAATGCTGCTGTAAGGATGACCTGTCCTTAAGTGTGGTCCCTCTTTCTGGTGCAGTATCAAAAAGCTGCCCAGCAGCAAGTTACTGGAAACAAAGTCTGCTTTTAATAATGAACTATTGCAGCAAAACCATATATGGGGTAGAGGTCTGGCATGTTCCTTAAGACAGTGCTAGTGGAATCTCTTTTGAAAGAAAAGTGCTAAGGATTTCCAGGAAGAAAGTCGATGAGCATGGAGCTCTTGCAGCCATAGAAAAAGATGTTGAAAAGTGAACTGCAGCTGTCCACATGCTACACTAAGTGCTCTGCCTGATAGAGTGTGTGTGTGTATGACAAACAGCTGGCTAGTGAGAGTCTACTTGTTAAGGCTGTAATTTAAGTGAGAAGCTTCTCCTGCTACTTTTTTTTTTTTAACCTTGCAACACACATTGAGGTTAAATGCCTTAATTGGCTTTTGTCCAGCTTGGAAAAGGTTTATCATCGTCTCATTTGAGCAAATAGGAGGGGAAAAAAACATTGAAAGCTGACTGGCTAACATTTTCAATGTCATCTTTCTATTTCTAAAATCAAAAGCAAGGTGTTTTTAAACATGGTCACAGAAGATTAGGAGTGAGTAGAGGAGAAAACATGCTTTAAAAATTCCAGGGTGTTTGAGATGTCTCATGTCAGTTGCGTTGCTCCTGTTAGAGTCTGTGTATGTATTCAGTGCAATGATGAGAAAAACAACAACAAAAAAAACCCAAAATATAGAAACTTGCCCAGAAATGGTGAAAGTGACTCACATTACCTAAGGCTGCTGTTATCAATGAATAGCATTTCTGCTGGAATGAATTATCTTTCAAGAAACTGAAATACAGAAAATAGAGATTGAGGACTGTGCTAGAAAATTTCTGTGACATATGCTGCACTGTCTTGCTTTTGCTCAGGACAGCAAGTTGCAGGAATTGACTTACTTTCCTTTCTCTATTTTCTATGTGTGCTAGATAAAGATCTAAATGAAGCACGAGTTTGGCAGTTCAATAGTAACACTTGTATGGAGGGGCAAGTCACACCAGAGGATTTGATAAGTAGCTTGCAAATGTCATGGTTGTGTTTCTAACACGGATTTAGGACTTACCCTGTGCTGGGGACCACAAATGAGCTGCAGTGATGTTGATGTGCTGTTCTGAGCCTCTAAGTTTGTGATGTGTCCTTACAGAAATCAGCATTAGGAGGATTTATAGCTTTGAACTACACATGTGAGTCAAAGTGTCTCACTGACAGTAACGTGGGAGGCCAGACATAAAGCAGTGAATTAAATAAATTCCCAAGTTACTGCCTTGACCACAGGCCCATTCATTCCCGTGGGCAACAGATGTGCTCCTCATGTCCCATAAGGAGTAAGTGCACCAAGCCCAGTCCTACTGACTGCTGCAATTACCTTGATGCTTCTGCCCCCCTCATTTTCACATGAAGTGTAAAAATAGCTGCTGCACCTGTAGTTCTTACTCAGACTTCCCCAGGATTACCTGCCAGGGGAGTTTTGTGCTGTCCCAAGGGGGATGCCTTTTGCAGGTGCTCTGCCAGCACGTGGCAGGGCACACACCCTGGACCCAGGAGCGTGGCTGAGTGTTTGCAGGGGGGAGCTGTGACTTTGGGTTGAGGAGGCTGGGTGGTGTGAAGGCACTGGGTTCCTACAGGAGCACACACACAATGTGGGATTGTTTGCTTTTGTAGTGTAGTTGGGGCTGGTGGAGAGGAAAAGTGCTGTGTGTAGGGCTGCAGAGGGCGTGGGTTTGGCATCCCACCTCAAGAGTCCTCAGCATCCTGCTGCTGGGTCTGAAGGGGACGGCTGGAAAACTTTGGTAGGGGGACTAATCCCAGCAGAGAATTGAGCCGCTGCTTGTTCTGCAGGCATTGGATTCTGCAGGCTTGTGTTCTGACAGTCAGGAGCCTGAGAATAAATGTCACTTAAAATAAGTTGTGATGGATGATACAAAATTCTGGGGTGTTTTGGTTTTCATTATTGTTCTTCACTGCAAGAATGAGGGTGGTCAGACCTAAATTAAGCTTTAAAAGAAGAACCAGTCATCTCTGGAGGAAAATGATAAACTGGAATTTTACACCAGTGTGTTCTTCAGCTGAAGCTTAGTATTCTATGTAGCTGACTACTGTGTGGATGGGAGTTTGCTCATGGGCAAATGTCTGTTTTACCACTTGTAAGACCTGTGCTTCAGGCAGCAGTTAGAAGAGCACTTGGAGTTCAGTAATTTTTATCTGCTTCAGAGTTAAAGGGAGATGAATGGGTACAGAAGTTACTGTTAATTTGACTGCTTTGTTCTTAGTGTCCTTTGTTTTCTTTTGTTTGGTTTTTTAAACTCCAAGTGGGAACTAGTCATCTTTTTCCCATGGGATAAGACTGTATATAATTTTTACATGAGTAAATTTGGGGTAGGTCTCCAAGCACAGATTTGCAGTGATGATTTCTTTGTTCCAAGTGCTTATCTTACAAACATGGGAACTGAACTTTTGGATGAATCACTGCATAGGGATTTTTTTACTTAAACTATTTGCTTTGCCTAACTAATATCCTTAAATGCAGCTTTCACAAAGAGAGTGAAAAGAAATCTTCTGGCTCATTCATTTAGAAATGAGCTTATAATTCTGTTCCTTCACTTGCAAAGAATTTTTCTCTTTGTTAAATATACTTCAGCACTTAATATTTTTCTTGCAATACAGTCATCCTGCTTGGAGTCTTTTTTCAGTTACTTACAAAACTAATTTTGAGCTGTGAACCATGTATGGTCCAGTAATTTAATTGGAACTATTCAAATTCTTCTCACTGAGAAAATCATTGACTCAATAAATATTGTTTCAATGATACATTTCAGGCTTTCAGTGAGAAAGGAGATTATTGACTGGATTTGAGTTAATGAAATAATAAGTTAATGTCCATTTAATTCTCCATTTCTGACCTTGTTACCCATTTGAATAATTCCTTAGAATAAATTGGAGCACCTTAAGAATCCAAAGCTGTTTGCCCAGGACTAAGATAGTGCTGATGCTGGTTCAAGTTATACATAACACTAAAAAGGAAGCAAAGAAGCTTTTACAGAAATATGTTGCTTGTACTGTAAAAACTGATGTATTCTTGCATTTTTTTCCACTTCTGAGAGCATAGTGGCAGCTTGGAATGTATTTTAAATCTTCCAGTGAATAACCAGTTTTACATTATAGAAATCATCAACAATAATGACAAAACCCTCCTGAATTAGGGCACTTCTTCAAGCCAGCTGCTTCCTGATTATTAACATGTCACTTCAGCAATCTGCATAAATGTTGCACTCTAATTAGAACTACAAGCCTTGTTGAGAGCTCACATGGCCCTTCCTCTTCATCTCCTTAAATCCTGGGCGAGGTCCCAGCCTGAATTTGCATCAATCTGCAATAATTTCATATATTTAGAGTCTGTGGTAGATTCTGAGATTGAAATCAGAATCACTTTGCTTACATGTGTGGAAATTTCAGTGGAACAGAGAAAATATTTTAATTGCTTTGGCTAGTCATGTAAGGAGCACAACACATCCCATTTGGAAGTAGCTGGATTTTAAAATACAGAAAATATTAACAGGGAAGTAGAATTTAGATGCCCTTCTCCATTGATAGAAACCATAGCTGAAAAGATGGGCATTCTGTGCCAATTCCAGCTGATTTGCCAGCCTGCTGTGGAGGTTTGGCCTGCCTGCTAACACCATTCTAGCTTTATGTATGTGAGATGTCTTTGCCATTGAAGTCCCTCTCAGAGCTTGTTACACTGCTGTTTGCCTCCTCACAGAGTGAGTAATTTACAAACAATTCCTCTCTGAGAAACCCTGCCAGAAGTAACATCTAGAACAGGCTGTTGTAGGCTTTATATAAAAGCTGTCACTGAAAGACAAAGATTTGGTGTCTAGGATGCTGGCTTTAGGATTTGGCTCTGGTTTCCAGGGTTTCTCTGCTGAAAAATTCTTAGTCCAAATGCCAGTAACTCTTTTGAATGTGTCAGCTCCTGTGTGAATCTGAAGAGGAACCTGAAGGTAAGAACAAACAGGTAGAAATACTTTTTAAAGCTCTAATCTGCCTTTGTCCTTTCTTCCCTTCCTGCAACGTTTTGAAGGATGCACGCCAGAAGTTCCGCTCGGTGCTGGTCGAGGCAACAGTAAAACTGGATGAGCTGGTAAAGAAGATTGGAAAAGCTGTAGAAGACTCTAAACCTTACTGGGAAGCTCGGAGGGTGGCCAGGCAGGTAAGAACTTTCTGCCTTGTAAGCTTTTGGTGGTTGTTGGAGGGCACACACTGATGTGTTGCTTTCCTGCTACTAATAACGTCTTAAGCATATACACTTGGCTGTGTTTTCAATTGCATGTCAGCCATGGGAATTGATGGCAAAATGGATTTCTTCACAGCCACAGCTGCACATCCTCTTTAAACCCAGAACATCTACAGCAGACACAATAGTAAAAGACTAGCTCTCTTCTCTCATTCTAAATGGCTTTTCAGAGCTCTCTCCTATCAGTAGTTGTACTTATTTGAAAATACAGTGTAGACTTTGTGTATGTGGTTTTTCTTCTTAAAGCTAAATGCAGCTAAATGGCTGCAGCTGGAAGCTGCAGGGAAAAAGGCTGGAGTGGGGCAGGGTTTCGTGGTGATTGGGTTGTGCTGAAGTAGGAATGTGCTAAATGTGTCTCTAGAGTGTTTTGATTTAGGGACAAACTGAGCTCGGCTTTCTGTCGTCAGGGCCTTACTTCCCATGGCCCAACTTCTGCTTGATTATTGTTAGGCTGTGTAGCTCAGGGAGGGATGAGGAATGGAAGGAAGATGTGACCTGCTGGATGAAGAGAAAGCCAGAAAGCTTGTGACATGTCAGGCAGCATCTCATTTCATGGAAGAAGCTGCTGAGAGTTGAGTGTGTGGTGGCTTAGGCAGTGCTTCTGCTGGGTGTTTGTGGTGGTGGGGCTTGCTGGTGGGTGAGGCTTTTTGTTTTTTTTTCCCCAAGGGAAGCATGTTCCTGGTTCTTATTTCAGTTTTAGCTTGAGGCAGGAAGAGTCATGAAAAGCTGCCTGGAGCTGCTACTTCTGTGCTTGGCTGGAAGGATATGTGGGGTGGCATCTGTGGCAGGGTAGCTGAGTTGTGATTGCGTTCAAGGGTAGAGTGAGAGATGATGTGAAATACATGAAAACTGCAGAATTATTTTGTTCATAAAAGTAGGTAGAGGGATGAGAAAAATAGAGTAGGTGTGTGCCAGGAGGCAGAGAGTACTCTCAGGGTAAGAGGAGGGGAGGGAAGAGAATGTGTCCTCAGAACGGCACACAGGAAAGGGAGGCATGAACAAGCTTCATTGTCTTCTAAGTTGGTGAAGCAGGAACTGGGTTGATGGGATGTGGCATACAAGATAATATGTGACTATGTTGATGCTTTAAATTGCATAGCATTGTTTTGGAGCTATTGTCTCAGGGGATGAGCTGTTAGGGCTATTAGGCTCAATCCTGCAGACTAGAAGTGTGACAAATAGGTAAACTCTGCCCTGCTTGCTGTGCTCTGGAGTATCTACCTCTCATCTGTAACTGCTCTGAAACCCTGCTCTTGAGGACTGTGGTGTGTGCTAGGGATAAACCAGTGGTGAGCTGCAGAAGTTAGTAATTGTGTAAACTAGTATGTGCAATTTGGAGAAACAATCCCTGCAACTCTGTCTTGAGCATGATCTTATACTTCTATTACTATAAATAGCTGGGTAGGGCACAGCATGCATCGGACTTCAAGAGTTACACTTGGAAAAGTTCATGATAGAATCATACATTTTGCAGTACCAAAAAAAAAAAAAAACCAACCAAAAAACCCCATCAAAAGATCAATTGACTTGGAGGTTTGTAATATCACAAACTCAGAGCGGTGAACTTTGCCCTCTGTCTTGAAGCTGGCAGCAGATTATGTTCTGGAAGTGGAATTTTATATTGTTATGTCTCTGCTACCTGTGAAATCCATTCAGTCATTCTGGTTCAAAGGTACTTTGGAAGACCACTAAGAAACCCAAGCTCTTGAAGGTTCTTAAATTAGTAGAAGGTCCTTAAATTAGTAGAATCACTGCTCCAGTAGTAGGCTTGTTAGAGGAAACCATATTTTTCTCCCAATCTATTCTGTCACTAGCTAGATTTAAATGCTATTTATCCCAGATCTGTTTATTTGCTACATGTTTGTTTGTGTTTTAATTTCTTGATAGCATTTTATTTTAAAGAGGGGTTGCCCTTCTAACCACTCATTTCACTTTTTTTCATTTTGTTTAATGGATCTGGTGATGGAACAGAATTCCCACTTTGTATCTGCTCAGCAGACAGAGACAGAAGATGATCTCTGGTTTCTCTTTTGCCCTTTGTCTAATAACATCTTAAAATGGAAAATCTGAGGGCAGGAGGAATGCAAACACTGAACGATGGTGAATCTATCTGGAAGCTGGGAGATTTGAAAGATTGGTGTCAATAATCAGTAAAGCATCTGCCTAAAGAGTTTTTCTAGTTTTAATTTAATCTAGAAAATTTCCACTAAACGGGGAGCAAATCCACTATGATAAAGTTATGGAGGAGTGAATAGGTAGGAAAATATGAAACTAGAGGAATGTACCAGAGTATTAACATGGTTAGGTGTCAATTTGCATTTCTTTTTTTACTTTGATTTGCAAAACTGTAGAGAAGTCATGGGAAGAACTAGTTATTATTTTTTATTTCAATTATTAACATCATCTGGCCTATGAAGAATTGTCTACCTCCTTCTGTCTTTACACTTATTTTAGAGTCATTAGGCTGCATCCAAAAATATAGGCACAAGGTTCTTGGGGCCTGAAACAGCTTTAATTAAGCAATAAGGGAAAACTGAGTGACTCTACTAGTAAGAGAAAGGGAAGTGTAAATTCCTGTTTGTTGTTCTCACTAAAGGGAAGTAAAACTATGACCTTGTAAATTTTAAGCCTTTTGGAAATACAGAATTGCATAATTAATGACTCTTAGTTTGGCAGAAATGCAGGAGTTGTCCAGAGTTACTTGGGTTTGAGATGTTACCTGATGCAAGCTGTAGTAAGTCACATTGAGGAGTTTGCTTTCACACGGCACCAGCATGAGACTCTTTTGGAAATGTGTTTCATCTATTAAGATAAAACCTATTAAACAGGTATGAGGACAGTAATGTGGGGTCACCAAAAACCAGGTCACCAACTAAAGTATAACACTGGGGAAGCTTGAAGACCTTGAGCCCTTTTGTCTACTCACCCTTATCCTGATGATGTGCAATCCTGTGTTGGCAGAAGATAGGAAATTCGAAACAAATTAGCTCTCCTGTGCAAAAGTCCTGTAGGATCTTGTTTGTGGAATGTTTGCTAAGAGAGCCATGGCTTGGCCTGTGTTAGGGTCAAACTTTGCTTCACCAGGACACTGGTCCCTTAGTGTTACAGTCTGAGTACTTTGCCCTCTGAAATGGTGGCACAGGGAGTCAGGATGCTGTCTCTTGGTACCAAAGCAGTAATATCTGGCTTTTGCTGAGACTCAAGTGAGATCTAGCTAATATTCATGTTCAAGGAGATTTCATGTAACTTCTGCCAAGACAGAATTGTTGTGATTCATCATTTGGTACAGCCATGGGCCTTTTGTGTTGATTGCAGACAACACCTTACTGTTTTGGAGGATTTTGATTCCAGTTTGTTGTTTAATTAAATTTTGAAGTACTTCTGCTGTGAGAGTATTTTTTGTTTGACATATTGTCTTTTCATGTCGTTCTTTAACTTATGTAGTAATGCCCATGTTCAGTGGAAGAACCTTGGCAGAGGATTGTGCATATACACATGTACACAAGCAATGCCCACATTGCAGCAATATGAAATTCCTGTAAGCCAGAAGGTTACTCAGGTTCTAAATGTTCAGAAAATCAAACTTCATGTTTGTTTGGTTTGGATGGTGGTTTATTATTTTTTTCTTTTTTTTTCTTTTTTTTTTTCCCTAGTAGCTAGTAGCTGCTTCCCTAGTTGTCTAGTCAAAGAATTAGACTTTTCTTACCCAAAGCTAATGGGGAAGAAGGGTGAAGTTGCCCGGAAACATTAATAATATAAACAGAAGTCCTGAGCCTCTGAGGTAAGGAGTGTCTTAAGCCACTGTTGACTTAACATTTTGCAGGGCTGGGGCTGGAAAGTGCCTATGCAATGCTGTTCACAGTAGTGTCTGGGCAAGTGACAGAGCAAGTGACAGCCCTGGTGACAGGATGCTGTACAAAAGCAAGTGTGGTCTAATGTATAAATCACTGGGCTGGCAGGAGCTGATTTTGTGCTGCTGCATGGCACAGATGAATGACTTCATGTCTCTCAGTTCCCATGTAAAATGAAGCTGAGTTCATTAAAGGAAGTAAAAGTGCTTTGGGGTCACTGGGTGACTGGTGCCATTAAAACACTGCTGTCCATACATCATCACTTGTGAACCCGTAGACAAATTGAACAGGAGACATGCCTTTCTGCTTTGCTTCTGCTGGAAAAAGAATCTGATAAAAGTGTGTTCCCACCCCTACAAATAAAACAATCCATGCATTTTTAGTGACCGTAACCACCCTGGGAGTATTGCTTTTAATTGAGTTTCAGCATTTTTTGGTTTGTTTTTGGTTCTTTTTTGTTGGTTGGTTTTTGTTTGGTGGTGGGCTGGTTTGGTTTGGTTTTGTGACAGGGTGAGGGGTTGCATTTTATTAGCTCAGATTGGGAGTAGGCAAGGATGCTTTGCTCAGCTTTGGTTCTGAGCCTATTTGGGAGAGACATGGTTTTGCTTTGTGATAGCCCCTTCACCCCTCTGCCCCCCTGCCTCATTTAGCTTTTACAAAAAAAGTGTCAGAAAACTTGCTTCAGGCAAAAATAGGTGAAAGATCCATGCTAGGTTGTACCTGTCTGTATGTCTCAGTAAAGGACCCACCTGTACCATGTGTTCATATGTTTGAGGATATGCATGTTCTGCTTCTGCTTGGGTCAGTCTTCCTAGGTTTTGCAAGTAATTTTTTTTTTTTATGATGTTGTCATACTTAAGGAGCACTCTTTTATCTGAAAAGGCTTGGAAATACCTGCTGGAATGAGTATTTACAGTGGTTCTTCTCACTTCTTCTTCTCAATGGAAGCTCCATTGATGTCCAGGCATACCCAAGAGGAAGTGCAGTTGAGAGACAAGTAGGGACAGCTGTCCCATCCTGTTCACTGCAACTTTTTATGTTGTAGAGCTCCTTTCTCTCACCTCACTGATCTTTTGCTCAGGTAATATTTTATAACTGGATTGCCACATATGTGTGAAGAAATCAGCTGAGAGAATAAAGAATTATTAGAGGTAAATTTTCAGATATTCAGATCCTGCACCTCCATTCTGCTTGTCTTCGCAAAACTTAGGGGAGCCCAGTTACCACTGGGAAATTATTTCCTCTCTCAAATGTGAATTCTGATGTGATTCAATGATTTTTTTTATTCAAAGTGAATCAGGATAAAAAGTAGCTGCTGTAATCTTGCAGAACAGGAATGGAGTAGGAACTGAGCCACTTGGTGGTGAAGGTGGGAGGGGTGTAAGCAGAGAAGAGCACACCTACCTAGCTGGAAGATTCTTCCTCAGCAGATGAGACTGATACCCTTCTTTGTAGAGATCAAGCCAGTAAATGAACAAAACTTTCTGAGGTGGCCACTGTATTTCAGATTCTAAGTATACAGCTTGAGATGTCTGAAAGTAGTGTGGCAAGTGTGGAAAGTTACAGCTGGTAACTTCCTTAGCTCAGGAAACAAAAGCTTTTTAAATTAATGTAACTTGAAGGTTCAAAACTGCTGAACGTCCTTAAAGATTAATTAGGAACTGGAAATGGTGGTCTTGCCATGTCAATTCATGCAGCACCCAAGTTTTCTATCCAAATTCACTCAGTGAGTGAGAGCTAATGGGATCACAGCACCAGCTGGCTCTGCTGGGAAAAGGGGGGCAACACTGAGTATGGATGACAGCTCCTGGGTCCAGTTCCAACAGTGGTGGATATCCAGGTCTTTCCCTCTGGTTCCTAGATACTAAATGTGTTATCCATCCGTATTTTGACTCCCCATGTCATAAGGATTTCCTTCTCCATCCTACTTTTAGGAGCTGAAGTTCTGATGCTCGTGTTTAAGACAACAAGGAGTTAAGACTGATTTGTTTAATCTGGTAAGCCTATCTTGGCAAAAAAAAAAAAATAGGTGGAAGGAGAAGGAACTTGAGAAGCAAAAATTAAATGTCAGCAGAACTGTGACAGACTTGCATTCCTGTTTGGAGACTTGCCATGGAGCTAGTAAAAAGCAAAATTATTGGCACAGTTACAGTGAAACAACCAGCTGACCTTTCCTGGCTGAAGGAGTGTTTCTGGTTAACTGTTCATAAACCAAATAACTATCATGTAGATTCACATTTTGAAAGGAAAGGGATACAGAGACTTGGAAATAAACTTTGGCAAACCTTCTGCAAATTCTTCCAACAGTTTAAGGAAAAAAACCAAATGCCCAGAGCACTTAACTGCTTTCTGTGGCTGTAGTTCAGTGCTGTTATTGTTGTTAAGTAATCATACAATCATGAAATGGTTTGGGTTAGAAGGGGCCTTAAATATCAATAAGTTCCAGCCCACCTGCCATGGACATAGGTGCCACCCATTAGACCAGGTTGCTCAATGGCCAAGCCATCCTATCCTTGAACACTTCCAGAGATGGAGCATCCACAACTGCTCTAGGCAACCTGTTACAGTGCCTCAGTATTCTCTGAGTAAATAATTTCTTTCTAATGAGTAATCTAAATCTTTCCCCTTTAGTTTAAAACTGCTCCCCTTTTCTGATCACTAGGTAATTGTGCATTTTGTATTATTTGTTGTTTGGATGGATGTTGCTGCTCTGGCATTTTACAATAACCAGTCTAGGCTGGCAGTGTAGTGTTGTTTGTGCCTTGCCTGTGCTGCTTGCCCTTTTAACTGAGGATGCTGTATTACAGCTGCCCTCGTGGGTCTCAGGGAGCCTCTTGGCAGTGGGAGATGGGAGGGAATGATGCCTGGATTAGGAAGGTGGGGTGTATGGCATGAGAAGCTACTCTCCCTGGGTCTGGAAATCAACCATATGGAAATGGCTGTGATTTTTAGATTACTTGATGGAGAGGCAGGGGAGCAGCTCCCTTCCTGATCTGGGACTTTGCTCCCAACCTGTCTGGGATGGAGGCTGATGTGATGGCTTTGGCTGGTGCTGTGGCAGGCTAGGCACGGGAGGGAGGCAGGCAGGCAGGACAAGCCTTGCCTGGGACAGATGACTGGTGTGTTCTGAAGGGAAAAGAGACATGGAACTTGCTGTGTGAGAAATTGGGAAGCTCAGTGCTGTGAAGAAATGGTAAAGGAATGAAACGTAGGTGAGGTGTGCAAGAAGTGCCTGAAAATATGAAGCATTGAGGCTGTGGGTTGTACCTATTTGCCTGTGAAGTTTTGCATGTCCTTTTTACCTTTTTGCTCCCTGTGGGCCTGCTCTAGGTCTGACCTCCTTCTTCCCACCAATGTTTTTGGTTTTTTTATTACAAAACACATCATTAATCTTGGGGAAACCATGTAGACGTGACGTCAGTCCTGTGGTGAAATGTGGAGTTCCCAGTGCTGTGATCCCAAAGGGCATTCATTCTCTCTGTATTAATCTCCCTTCCCACACGATGCATGGCTGGCAGTGGGGCTGAAGAGGGCATAAACCAAGCAAGGGAATCTATAACTTTGTTATTGAGGGTGAACAGTCACTTCCTGGACTTTCACCAGGGAATCACTGAATTTTGTAAGCTTTTTCTAAAGCAGGATGTACTTGGGATTCAGTCAAGCAAATGTTTTGCCATCAAAGTTTGATGGAGTGCCTCTCATGCTTTTCTGTCATGTTTGCACAGTTGGGATCTGAAACCCTGTGAGCAGCGTGTGGGAGTCATACCCTGCCATCAGTGCTCAGTGTCTCACTGCTGCTGCACAGAGCTTGTGCTTGGTGTGCTCTGTTTGTTCCACCTGAATGCTTAGAACTTGAAAACTGTATTTTAAGTCTGGGATAGTGGTTCTATTGCATTTTCCTTGAAGCTGAAATAGCAACAAAGCCTAGGAAGCAAGGAACTCAGGGTCACTTACCTGGGTCAACAAGCTAGGTTTTGACTGGCTGATTTATTAACATTATTTATTTACTTAAAGCCTGACTTAATGTGGCTTTTGTGTTCTGTCTCTGTCACTGGGTTGAACAGTGTGATATTGGAGTGTGTCAAACTGGGTGTCCTTAAACTGTCGAGAAGATGACAGATGTTGCCTGGCTGGCTTGGGAAAGTTATGCCAAAGATCTGATCTTTGAAGGAAAGCTCCTTAATGTGTTTGTCTTCCCATCAAATTTACTAATAGGACAGTAGGTTAGTGTGGCTGGCAGGTTTTTACCCTCTTAATCTGTCCCGTGTTGGGGAACACTGACAACTGCTACTTCTCAGATGAACAGAAAAAAAATCCTTACCTGATTCAAATTTAGTGCTCTGTTGCTTTTATTTCCTGCAGAAGAGGTGGTATCTGTGACTATATCATCTGCAAGTACAATGTTCCTGGCACATTTAGATAGTGGGAACTAATTTTAACCACTTGCTTGTTGAAATACCTGTGTCAGTAAATTCTGTGTGTGTGTGTGTGTGTGTGTGTCCCTCTCTAAAAGTTACATTGCCTGTATCTCTCTGAGCCTCTGTGCTTCAGTGAATGGGTCTAGTTATTCTGGGTTGGTATTCATACACCCTACATTTCTGGTTTGTGTGAGCACTATTCTGTTGAAGGATGGTTGTATAAGCTATTGATACAAAAAGTGTTTTCTTATGGTTATTTGCTGATGTGCCTTGGAGAGCTCCATCATGTAAATTTGTTGACTGTGCACTCTAAATTAGAGGTTCTTCCCTCTTCTGCTTTTCTTCGTAGAAAAGAAAATACTTCTTCACAGAAGAAAATACTGTATAATATGTTTTGAAGAATTTATCTATGAGAGATGAAAAAATTTACTTTCTGTTTTGGTGTCTCTTTCTCCCACTTTCTTCAACCCTACAAAGCCTTCATCAGTTCTCAGCCATAGTGGATGGCAGTAGATCAAAGCCAGATAGCTGTTCAATCTCCTCTCCATTAATTGTTGGGAATCAAATGACCTAATTATTTTTTCCTACCTTTAAGAGTGTGGGTTTTTTTCTGTTGTGAAATACTTAAAGTATTGTGCAAGTAAGTCTGAAGTAATGGAATACTGGGTTAGGTTGGTGTGGAAATACCCTCAGTTCTTTGGACTAACAAGAGGAAGGCTGGTGCAGAAAAATTTGGGTGTCTTTTGACTGATGTCAGGTGATTTAGGCAGAAAGAAGTGATATAGGTGATCTAGCTATTATGTTTAGCCACAGATGCAATAACAGATGCTGGAATTGGCAGGAAGGTGTAAGCCACTCTCAAAGAGTGCTGGAATGTGAAAATAGAACAGAATCCCTCCTCTGCTCTTTTATGAAGATTTGAGTGACATCATTTTGCATCCTTTTCAATTTGGAAAACCCAGAGAGATTAAGTTGTGCGTTCCTTTGTGTGAATGTAGCACTTGCACAGCTACTGCCAGAACACCAATCTACAGAAAAAAAAGAACAATTTAAAGGAAAGGTTGCTTTGCTTTGTTGCCTCTCACCATTTTCTCCCCTGATATTTTTTCCCTGGCCTCTAGTAAAGTCTATTTCAAGAGATTGTAAACCACAGACAGAATAATCTGTTAAAAATAGTAGTTGGCATTTGTGCCTGGGTGACTTGAGGTCAGGGCGATATCCTGTGTACCTGTTTTGTGTGGTAATTGCTCAGGGATGACTTCTGAAGGCAGCACAAGTCTTGCAACTTTGGGGAATTTTTTCAGCCAACCAAGTGTTTATTGTGTACAGTGGTCCAAATAGGTGGGAGTTTAGTTTGTAGTGATAAATACTCATGCTGAGGTCTGCTGCCAAAACAGATGTGATAGGGACATTGGTTACTGCCTTCTGGATGAGTTTCATTATGACTTCTAGTAAAACAGAATGAATTTTGGAGCTTTTGTCTGTTCTTGATGGAAAAGATTATCTGAAGATTCTAATTTCTGTATTAGGAAATTAGCATATTGGAATGGCTCTCCATTGACTTAGTTTTTGTAAGAAATGTATCCCAATTGCAGCAAACAAAAAGTACTATTCAACAAGAAATTTTCCTGCCAGGATGTGGAAGAAATGTCCACCTCTTTTAGCTGTGTCTGCTTCTGGTCATTATTTGTTTCTTGTTTTGTTGTTGTTGTTTGGTTTGTCTTGGTTGGTTTTTTAATTTGGTGAAGTGTGCTAATGGCTTGTTCTCAAAGGAGGATTTTATTGCTGTCAAGTGGAATTGGCATATTCCCTATTCCTGCCGCTACCTAGACTGTTTCCTTCCAGGAATGGACTTAGCTCTTCATTAGTCCAGGACACTGCCTGCAGCTTTTTTGATTAAGTGAAGCAAGCCTGTTACTCACCTGTGCTCTGGAGTTGTGTAATTTGACTGGGAAAAAAATGTTGAAGGGTCAATAGTTATCTTCAACGTGCCCCTTAGGAGAATGACTTTCTAAAAAGTATCTGTGAGTATGCAAAGATGGACAAGGTCAGCCTAGAACTTTCTTCCAGAGCATATTCTTGGTATTGAGGGCATGCTGGTGGGTGTGGGGCTTTCTGGGAACTGGGAGAACATGTCCAGAACAGCCCATCAGCCAGGTGAAACTCCTACTCACATGCCTTGTCTTTGCTTATGCCAATATGAATGTGCAAGATGTGCTTTCAGAACCAGGCTGCCAATCCCTTGCCAGAACTCTGGAAACTTCTACTTGAAAACATTTACTGCTTTGGTGGTGATTGCATGAGACAATGATCCAGTGTTTCTCCTGAACATAGCTGTTGCATCTGTGTGTGAATGTTGATTATCTTGGGTAATTAGAAAAAGCCACTAATGAAGATAGTATACCTCTTCCAGGGTGTATTCATGGGAGTTGTTCCTTGCTTCTATATTTAATTCCAGCAAAGCAGGCTGCTGCCAGGTACAGATGAGCATGTAGAGCCTCTGGAAACCAGCTGTAAGCCCTGGACTTGCTGACTCACTGCCTAAGCTCTCAGAATGCAGGTGCATAGAGCAGGGAGGATTTATCTTAGTGTTTTTCTCTCCTTATTAAGATCTTCTACCTTTGAGATGAAAACCTGGACATATTTTATCATCCCCTCTTCCAGAAAGCAGCAGCTTAATAATTTTGGCCACAGACAATTGCGCAACTAACAAGCAGATGGCAATGAATGCCCAAGAAGGCTGTGCCTGGGTGGTATTAGACTGAACCATTTGTGGTATTCTGGTGCCACAGACTTGTTAATTAGTGTGAGTAACTCCAAGCGCACCAGCATCTCTCAACAACCACATGAAAAACAAAGGAGGGGCAAAGAAGGCTTGGGGTCATGTCTCCCATGCAATCTCTGCTCCTAAGTGAGCATCACCTCCCTGTTCCTGTGAGGCAAGGAGCTACATCAATAAAAACCAGCGAGGAGAGCAGCAGGTTTCAGATGACTGACTGCACAGTGTCAGTGATCAGAGGGCTCGTGGCTCCATCAGCTCCTTGCCCTCGTTTCACAAGATCCTGGTTACAACCTAGGTGGGACTGCCAGAGAGCAGAGAAGGGCTGGCAGCTCATTGTTCAGTCCAGCCCAACGCTGGCCTTAACAGTGTTTAAGGGAACTGTGTGTTCAGATATTTTCTTTATTTCTTTCCACAGCTCCCAAAGAAGGGAGGTGGGATTCTGCCTTTGAGGAATCAGCTGTCTGCATGCTGGTAAAATAAGCAGCTAATGAATGAGCTTTTGGTTGTGCCCTAAACCTTCTGGGTCTTCGAACACGTTTGTGATCCTGTCTTAAAGGAGTTAGTTACACATACCACCTAACTTTAGCACAGCATGCTTTGTAGGTCTGCTCTTATTTCCTGAACCTTTTTATAGACTACATAGGAATGTAACACACAACCAGGAGTTGGGTCAGTTCTGCAACAATTTGGCTGCTAGAAGAGAAGGGGTGGATGCATGTAGGGGACCAAAAAGCCCAGCACAAGAATAAAACACCTAATCAAAAGCAGAGACTAAGCTTCACATGGTTTTAGTGTTCCATAGGCATTTCACTAGTTATGCAGTGAAGGGAGGAAATGGTTTGTGTTTCACAAAACTCTACCAGGGCTTGTTTTCACATTTTCCTCCCCTCTGCCTTCTCCATACAGTTAAAAATCTTTCAATCTGCTTTTGAAAAAAACAAATTCTAACCCATGTTCAATTGTATAGCTTTATAATAAACTGCTTAAAGAACACAAGGGTATTTCAGACTCTTGAGAGACTCTATTTTTTGATGTAAAGAGTCAGTGTAGATTATGTAGCTCAGGGCTCATAGATCTGTCAAAATGAAGTCACTCCCAAGGTCTTGGATTTTAGAAACTGTTTATAAAACTATAGCTAGGAGGGATTTCTGGGGTGTTTTTACTACTTTTCAGTTCTGGTTTGGATCAGAGTTTTTAGGCTGTAGGGAGAGGGGAAAGGAAAGTCATGGTCCTTAAAAAAAGCAAAAGCCCTTACACCCCTCTCCCCCCCAGTTGCACCACTAGTCTGTTTGTTTAGGAAAATAAATACATCTGAGTAGCTAGGAGAACATTCAGCATCACTGCAAAGTTTTTGCAAAAATGTTCTTTAGATTTTGAGAAACTAGGAAAAATATGATGGTATTTGATAGAAATACAGGTTGTACAGGACCTTTGGAGGTCATCAGATCCCAACTTTCTGCTGAAAGCAGAACTGTCACGTTGCTGGATTGCATCAGTCATGGTTTTGCCAAGTCTTGAAGATTGCCAGAGATGGGGATTTGAAACCTCTCTGTGTAACCTGTCTGCAGGATTTGCCAGCCATGGCCCTCTTAGTCTAGTCTGGGACATGGTTTGGAACTGCATCTTCTCAGCTTTCTCAGCCTGACACCTGTTGTAGTGTGCAGTTCCTTTTAGACAGGGCTGACCATGGGATTGTTCCACCCCCCAAGTGCAGGACTCCACAGGTCTCCTTGTTGTAAAGTGTCTCTTGGCCCAGTCAAGTTTCCCAAGGTCCATCTAGGCTGAGGTTCTGCCTTTTCAGACGCCTCCTGACTTAGTGTCATTCACAGATTTGTCATGGATGGACCTGTGCCAGTGCCAAGGTTGTTTTGTTTGGATGTTGAGCATTATGAGCCCTTGTGCTGACATCTGGGCTGCTGCTCTTGTTCCTTCCTGCCAGCTGAATTAAAACAGGTTGGGGAAAACTGAAGCTGAAATAGCAGCACTCAGTGGGTGGAGGTGCAGTGGGCACTCAACTGCCTTCACCTTGGGGGCTTCTGAATCACTGAATCTGCTGCAGTGCTGGGTAAGATGGGGGTGCTGTGGTCAATGAGTGGTGATCCTGCTGTCCTCATTCCTGCCAGAAGCTTGTGCAGAGTGTGCTGGTGTAGTCCCTGCAATCAGAGGGATCCCTGAAGACAGGCAGTGCTACAACAGCTCTGGTGGGCGATAGATGGAGTAAAGTTCCTGTTTCAAAACATGTTCTCTGTTGTACTTTGCACAGCAAATTAATGTGGGATGTTGATACAAGAAGGAAAGGGGGCCAGAATGAAAACAGCTGACACTTGATTCCTTCTGAAGAGTGGGACTGGAACAGTTACTCGTTATCTATTTGCTAGTAAGCAAGTACATGTTTGCTGGGCAATTAAACTATTGTTTAAAAGATTAATGGGTGGGAGAAACATTGGTTTCACAGTAACAAACAAGTGCTTTCTAGAGCAAAGGCCTTGGGCCAGCACATGGTGTGCTGGTGCCTTGTTCTGACCAGCAGCTGTGTGTTCCCTTCATGTTCCAGCTTATGGTGATTTCATAAACAGAAATTATTCATGTCTTTCATCGGCAGTAACTCAGAGATGCTGAAATAAAGTGGATGTTGAGGCCTGGCAGTGCAGGATGGGATAGATTCACTTGATAAATGAGAAGGCAATTTGGAAAATATCTGATCTTTGCTGACTGATGTTTCTAGTGGGACAGTTTCTAGTTGTGTTGTGATGCCCTTTTCATTAATTATCAATACTTGAAGTTTGGCCTCTGGTGAGGCTGGCCAAGGGGAGAAATTTTGCATGGGCTTGTCTCCATGAAGTGAGCCCTCTGCATCTATTTGGGGAAGCCTGGCTGGGCTGTTAGTTGTGTGCAGGTGTGTTCACATGTCAGAGGTTGAACAGTGCCTGCCAGGTACATCAGACATTGGCTAACCTCAGAGGAATGCTATAGCTGTGTGGTGCCATGTTTCAGTGTCAGTGATACTGTGCAGAAACAAAAACACAAATCAGAGATGAGATGAAACAGAGATATGTCATAGGTTCAAGGTAATATATGGGAGGGTGGGGAAAAATCATCTATTAGCAGCTGGGCAAGAGGGTTTGTGGGTCATTAGAAGCTAACGTGGACTGGTCAGAAAATTGTATTTCATAATTAAGGAGTGCACAGTTTTCTGCTCTGAGAATGGACAAGCAGATGTCTGTATAGTGCTGTCAGGTCCAGGAGGACTGCATTTTAAAAGTGTCTGGTTTTGTTTTCTTCTGTTAGCTTGCCATGGCCTAGTGCTTTTTTTAATTTCTGGCTGACAACATAATCTGTCTGTTGTGCTTGGTTCCCTTCTGTGCAAGGCCCTGTGTAGGCTAAGCAGGGGACTGCCTGTGGGGGTGCAGCTTTTATCCCTCAAAAGGGATTTGTCAGGACTGAGCATCTTTCAGAAATATATTAATAGCTTGCAGTTATGAACCCTGCCAGGACCCCTTTAATTTGACATAATTTATTTTCTAAGCTGACATGTTTTATACCACAGTGCACGATTTGCTTCCATGAGTGCTGCTACTGCATGTCACTTCTGAGTCTATGGGAGCTGCCTGGGAAGCTCAGGGCTGTGCTGTCAGAGCCAGGGAGAGCAGGGAGGTGGATGAGCTGGTGAGAGAAGGTCACATGGACAGAACAGCACAGGGTGGACAGAGGTCTAAGAGAGCTCTTGGCCATGAGGAGAGGGCTGAGTGGGCAGAGCAGGATTTCTGGATGTGCTGCTGGTTGTAGGGAAGGGATTTACTGTAATGGGAGATGTGTTTGTAGCTGGTTGCTTATAGAAGACTGAGTTGCAGAGGAGAGACAGAGTGGCAGGAAGAGTTGATGCTCTGGGTGGGCAGCATGTGCTGTGACAGTGGGATTCTCCTTCGCTTCAATCTCTGTGGCTGTATAATCATGTTTCTTTAGAACTCCCATTTTATGTTTTACATTGATGCATGAAGGATCTGCAGTGGTGAAGACATTCAATTGAATTTCCTGGCAGACAGCACTGATCATGAACCACAATGAGCAGTGTCACTGTGGCAGTAGGAGCTGGACTATGGGTCCCACATTTCCCAGGACTTGTTTATTTTCAAAAAGAGGCTTCACTGGACTGGATCTCCTGACTACAATGAAAGAGATCCTCACTTCTGTATTGGGTAGACTACATCAAGCACCAGTTATATGGATGACAGGCAGAAAGTTGACATCCTACTTGCCTCCAACCTCCTTCAGCAATTTTTGTCCTCATCCCTAGTACATTTTCTCTCATTCTACCCCAAGGCTAAACCTCTCTCAACTCAAACACAAGTTTGTGATGAGAGACAACCTAGTTTTCAGCCATTCATTCGAATTTTGGATTTTAGTCTTGAGAGAAACAGCCACTGTCTAAAGTGGTAAAGTTTGTGTGCAATATAAAGAGGCTGGATGGAGAGGCGAGCTCCTGCTGGTTTCTCTGTGGTTTTAAAAGCACATAAAGAACATGGTTACTCTCTTTTCCAGTGGAGTGACCTGCGGGCTTAGGACTGAGAGCAACCCGTTGGTGGTGGTGCAGAACAAGCTGTACATGCTGGAGGGAGTTTTAAATGAAGGCTAATTATTGGGTAACTGTACTAGAGCACAAAAGAAAGTGTTTGAGTATTCTTCATGTTGGCAAAGCCACAAATCTGTTGATGTTTTTCTAATGACAAATGAATCCTTCTTTACCGTAGCATTTGTTTTTTTCCTTCTCAGACTTTCAGAAAGCTACTTAAAGACTGTAGACTGACTTTAGATAACTGTTAAAGCTAAATTGCTGTTTGGACTAACTATGTTGCTCAGAAACAAACGAGTGTTTCCAAATTGCTGCTGCAGAGTAGTATTCAACAAATGCAGCTGGGAGGGACTGTTTAGGTATGGTTTTGTTTCAGTTTTCCATTTACCCATACAGTTAGAGGGCATAAATTGGAATGGATTATGGGCCTTGCGTTGTGGGCCTGCCTGTTAACTGCTCCAGCTGTCAGTGCCTTGCAGGTCCAGGTGCAAGCAAAAATCTAAGTGAATTGTAAATTTGGCTTCTGTTTTTTTATCATAAAGACGGTTTTCCTGTTTTAGAGTCAATTGTCCATTAAGGCCTTCATCAGAAGAGCTGCTAGTATTGCAAGCTACCACTAAATGTTTTTTTCTGTGGGGATTAAGTATCTCAGCTCCTAATGCTCTGCAGGCTTTTTGCTAGCTTAGATCTTGATCCCTGACCCAGGTATGTGTGCCAACAGAAACTTTCAAGTGCTGATGCATTACAGTGAGAAAACTGTACTTCTGTGCTTGCATTGCCCCTGGGATCTGGTTGTACTGAATTTCGAAAGCAGTTGCTTGCTGAGGAGGTTCTGGCTGTGCTAGGAATGGGTCTCCAGTCTGGTTTTGTGTGTTTGTAACTCATTTCTCACGTGGGCAGGCCTGCTTATGCAGTGGGTTAGCCAAGGAGCTGAAGCTGCCTTCACAGCTTTATTGCTGGAAACTACTGGGACCTGGCTCCCTCTTGTAGAGTCTTCCATGAAAATTTGTCTTGTTTTTCCTCATAACATCCTCAGCATCATTCTGCAGTACTTGGTGCAGGCTCTTACTGGAGTCTTGCATTTTATTTGCATCCTGTCTTAAAATCCCATCTCAAACTACTTTTATGGGAAACTTGAGGCCTTTATTTGTATTTGATTTCTTTACTAGCATAGGTCTTACTTACTGGACAAAAAAAAAAACATTGTGAATTTTTAGAAAATATAGTATATATTTTGGGGACCGGGTTCAGACTTTTTGCTTTATCCAGGCTTTTTGCTGTATTCTTTGTTGGAAGCCCAGGTTGAGCCTTGTTTAAATATCCTCAGATGGCTTTTTTCTATTGGTGAATTTTTGTACTTGCTGGGTATCATGGCTTGGGTTAGTTAGTGGCTAAATAAAAATATTCTATAGTTAGGCTTATTCGGGATTTATAAAATGTATTAATATGTTTTGAAACAGCTGGTGACTGGTGTGATGAGGAGATGTAACACGTAGGGGGTTTTTTCAGAGAGGAGAAGAGATCACGTTGTCATTGAATTTGTACCAGGATGCTATGCATCCACTAACCTTGGCCAAAGGATCTGTGCTGCCTTGGAATATGCAGTTCTGCATGGAAATGAACACTTTAGTGCCCTGGCTCTTCACAAAGGCTGTAGGCAGGGTGATATGGTGTAAACTGCCTGAAAACAGCAAAGGGCATGGTTAGATGAACTTCTCTGTGGAAAATGTCACCAGCCACTTCAGAGGGAAATGCATCAGGGACCTTGGCTGGAAGGAAATTACTGCTCTGATTGTGATGACTTTGATTTCCCTCTCTAGCTAGTAAGTGAAGGACCTCTGACACATAATTCCTATTTTTGCATGGTTACCTTGGGGTGAAGTACCTCCATATGAGAGAGGAAAGGAAGTAAGAAGAGCTTGCTGCTATTTCAGGACATGGAGAGGGAGACATAGTGTGCTTTGTTTCCTTTTGAGACTTGTGTTTAAATTAGGAGTCCCTCTCCCCTGCCATGGGGCAGAGAGGGAGGTTTTTTCCATTGCCTTTACAAAGAACTGTGGTGTCTTAAGTGTGGAGGTATTTGCAACTGGTATTGATGGAGTGTAGCCAGCTGTTTGCTGAAGAATGCACTATTGTTCCACTTTTATATCAGAAATTTTTAGCCATATCCCAAATGACCACCATTTCTTCACACTAAAACCTCTTCCTTTATTTGTAAGACTTTATTTTCCTCAGTGTAGCATTCTGTATGTCAGAGTCCTTTCTCATGTTTGATTCTCAGACTCCTTCTGTGTATATCATGATACATAAAGTTTTATTCATTATTTTGTTCTGTCAGTCATGTCTGGTCAAAGACATTTTTCATTGGTGTGGACTAGGTAATTCCAGTTTATATTTGAAAAATCACTGAAGTGTAAATGAAAACTGTCTTCACAGTGCTGGATGTTCAATTAATTGTATGTGAGGCTTATAGTGGAAAGGTTGTATTTCTGAGCAAAACAGCTCAAAAATACTCTTTTAAATAAAAATCTATGAAATATATAATGTAGAAAAAATCAGTTAAAGATTTTTTTTTCAATTCCCTTAGTTATTCTTGTGTTTATGTGCTGGGGAATTACTGTACCAGCAATAGCAAAGTAAAAAACACCCAAAGAATTAAGCGGTCACTATCTCAGGGAACTTGTTTATTCTTTACAGCAAGCTAATAATTCCAGAATATTTCCTCAGCATGATTAATGGTGTATCAGATAAAAATCCACCATGACTAAACTCAGGGAGTGCTATTCTCAGTGTATTCTTGACATGCCATTAGTTTGCTATTTCACTTTCTTTTGGTTTGTTTATCAGTGATTAAACCTGCATCATTTGGTATTATCTCTCAGCCAGGTGCTTATTTGTAGGCCATCAGCTACAAATTAAACTTCTTGGCAAATGACCTCTTTGGGTGGGAACTGCTGCTTTAGCAGACTTAGTGCAGTGAAAAATATATAATTTCAAGTAAAAATCTGGGAAACAGTGATATCGAGGTGACTGTAACTTGGGATTAGTGTCATAGATCTTCTAAATGTGACTGTGGGGATTCCTTTGTCTCTAATCCCAGGCTTTTTTTTTCCCCTTTAGGCGCAGCTGGAGGCTCAGAGGGCGACTCAGGACTTCCAGAGGGCCACTGAAGTGCTGCGTGCTGCAAAAGAGACCATTTCTCTCGCTGAGCAGAGGCTGCTGGAAGATGACAAGCGTCAGTTTGACTCTGCCTGGCAAGAGATGCTCAACCACGCTACTCAGAGGGTAATACAAACTTGCCCCAGCATCTGCCTTTTCCATACTTTGTGTTCCCCTGTGGTGTATGAGGCCCAGTTTCTGAAAGACCAAATTTTTCCTTTCGGTCCAGATACATGACATGTAAGAAATGAAGCTATGAAAATGATGAAGCCTAAGGGTAAACAGTCTGGGCCGTGGCTGCTTCTGGGTTAACTCTAGTTCTCTGTCTGGTGATGCTATAGTAGTGGAGTAGCTCTCTACAGAAAATTAAAAAAAGTTATTACCATCTATTTTACAGGGATAAACAATGTCTTAAGTCATATCTGCATTTGGAGTTGTGCCAGAATAATTGCATGGGGATGCCTATTCCTGAATATGTGTGTTATGGGAGTGTTTACCCTAGCAAAACAGGGACATGTTCCAGTTACAGTGTTATCTGTTCTTAGGATGGATTAAATTGAACAAGTCACTGCTTCAGAAATATGTATTTGAATACAGAATTACTCATAATTTTGTGTTTCATTTTAATCTTGCATGCTACTTTATCCTGAATTAACTTTGGAATTTAGACAAGGTCCTATCTCATTCGTAAAGTCTTTTTAAACCTACAGAAGAGATGCATTAACAAAGAAAGACAGTATTCTTTCTAGCAGATGTCAGGAAGAATTTTCCTGTAATTTGTCTTCTCTCTGTTAAAATAAACCTGCCTTTTTTTAACATAAAAGAACCAAAAATCCAAGTTAAAAGCCTTTGTTCTGTAATTTCCTTAATGTGCCAGTGAAGCTGAACTTGCTATTCCAAACATTCTATCATGCCATACAATGCCCGTATTGTCTTGCAGTTCTCAGTGCAACAGTTGCTCTCTTCTGTTGCAGAAGCTTCTCAGTCGTAAGCAAGCCTCAATTTCAGAGTGAATTTTAAAATCCAGCTGCCTGATGAAGAAACAGGGAACATAAAGGATGTTGGCTGTGTTTAGGGGAGAGAGGGACAACCTGGTATATATTAATGAGAAAATGAACTCCAGGGTACTCTTTGTGTTATTGTCCCTGTTATAATTTGGTATTTGCAGATGTGACCTCTTTGTTTATGAGGGGAGCCCCACCTTTGCAGTGTGTGTGTGCCAGCTGTCATTTTCCCTAGCTGTAATCCTTGCTTAGTATGAACGAAGTCCAGAAATAGATAATTTTTAATTCTCATAATTGATGAGAAAACCAGAAGTGTTTAAGGAGTTGATTAGAGCTCCTGACTGCTAAACTGCTGAGTTTTGGTGGACAGTGACAGCAATCACATCTGCCACCTACCTCTCTCTAGCTGGCAGAACAAGAACTTGTGTCAGGTGACAAAAGAAACAATGGCAACTTGGGAGCACCAATGAATTCTTCTTTTCCTTGGCTATTTCAAAGGCATCCTTGTACAGTCCTTGATCGTTCCCTGACAGTCTGTGAGAGGTGTGCACCTGAGATGAGCAAACCCAGTGATTCAGAGCAGCAGCTGGGTGCTGGCAGTGTGTGGTGGAGTTGTGCTGGTGGTGTTGATAGGTCCTGTCAGTGGTTGCAGGACACCTGCTTGTTGGGGGGCTGGTTCAAGCCAGAATGTCTTTGATTTGTTACAGCTGAACAATAAATGGGGCACTTAGGTGTACTCACGGCAGCTGTAAAATCTCCTAGGCACCGAGTGGACTGTACAGAGCAGCTGAAGGCTCCATGAATGGAAAACTTGTTGTCCAACAATTCCTGGTGCTTAAAATAGTCTGGGTGAACTCGGTTCCCAGAAAGCACCCATCTGTACCTCTCCATGGGGCAGCATGGATGATGAGCATGGTTCTCTCTTCATTTGAGAGCATTCCATGGAAGTTTGTCTCATGATTTTCATTGGCTGTGGTGGAGGTCTTAGGGCTAAGGCCAGAGCCAAGAAAGGTGAAAATGCTGTTGGAACACCCCCAGCATTAGTTTGTTTGGAGTGCTTGACTTGAGTTTTGTGTCTTCTCTAAGAGTGGGGTGAAAGCTTCACTTGGCTTCAGTGCACGCAATTAATGAAGTGCTCAGGGTTCAGTGAGGCAAACAGAATGATTGGGATCTCTGGGAGGAGGAAACACTGGCATTGCCTGCCAAGCTATGGATGAAAAGAGGTTAGGGCATGGGATCTTTTAGAACAGAAGTTCTCCTTGACTGCCACAGCATTGCTGACAACTCAGATCATTAACTGTGAATTACATTACAAATCACTAATGGAAAAAACCCTGTTTCTGTTGGTGAAGGCCGAGGGTTAAGAAACAGACATCTTCTACTGACACATACAAAATTGCTCTTGGAGGAAGCTTTTGCACTCTTGTTATTTGGATTTTCTTGCTTTTTTTACATGCATTTATAGATGACAGTTGTAATGGGCAGAGAATAATCTTGCACCAGGCCTTTTACAGCAAGGACTCAAGTGCAGAAAAACACCTCTGAGCTAAATGTTAGAAGTGGGCTACTGATTCATTTGTTTCTCTTCTGATAGAAATGTCAGGCCAGAGTTAAGTGTTTTATTTGCTGTTCTTAGACAGAGGGAGAAGGCTTTACTGAATGAATCTGAAACTTGGAACCAAGCCTGAGCCCTGTAGCAGCTTGGTACCTGATAAACACTGTACATAGAAAGCATAAAGAGGAAGGGTAGGCAAGAGAACAAAACAAACTGATTTCTTATACAGCTATGTGTGGAAATGCTGCAAAAGGTTACTTTTGCACATGACCTAATGGATATAGACAAAGACTTGGGTTCAAGGGTACCAAACAGAAAATGATGTTTCCAGACTCTCACTGGGAGGAAACAGAGATAAGGGTTGTATGTTGTAATTGCGTTTTGATGTCTTGATAGTCTGAAAAGCTATTAAGACTATTTTTAATGTGACAAGCTATTTGGCTTCTGCAAACAAGACTTTTGTAGCCACTGATCTAGAAAATCGTACAATTGGGACAGTTACTGAAATTTTGTTTTTCCTGGGTGAGCTGGGAGCATAACATGTGGAAATCTTTCTATTAATGGAACAGGCAGAACCAGCATGAATATGTACATGAAGTATAGGCTGTCACTCAGAAATTTCTTTGCACCTTGCAGTTTGAACTATGTTTCCAGAGGAGGCTGGAAGCATAAATAGGAGCTGGATTCCTGCCTACCTGCCTATGAAGATGCAACTAATCCCTGCAAATGTGTGTGTTTGAGCTAAGTGTTCACAACAGAGAAGCACTGGACTGTGGTGCAATCCTGCAAGTCAGGCAGATGCTTTGCCCACTTCTACTCTTAACTTGATGTATTTTGGTGTAAAGGCCTGTGGGTTTGACCTAAATGTCAATTTTTCCACAGATCTGAGAAGTGTAATGACACTTAGATTGGCATTTAGCTCATGGTGTCATGTCTAGAACCTGCCTGTTCTTGCCGAAAGTTCCATTATGATGAAAGGCAACCTGATCAATAAGTGGTGTCTGGAGAGCAATTCATGTGGCCAGAGGGGCAAGTTCATTGTAAGATAAATTCCCTGTTGATTACACTGGAAATGTAGACAGGCTTGATGAACTCTTAAGCTGCCTGGGGAGGAAGAGTACTGTTCACTCTTAGCCATTGGCTTGCCAGGATTTTGGTTAACTGCAGTGTCTCATTAAAACTTGGAGATGATGCTTCTGCTAGTGGGTACCAGCCTGTTCGTACCTTGAATTGTAATGCTGCAGTTTGGGGTGCAGAGAGCACAGCTGTGAAAGAGAGTCCTGTGATAGGACCAAAGGATATTGAATTTTGGAGGGGTGGAGGAAAAAGATCTTCACATCTGTGCTCCTATTGAAAATAATTCATAAAGCTGTACAAAAGGAAATTATTGACAGATGTGTTGCATCTAGTTTGACACAAGCTGGAGCAGAAAGGAAGATGCTTCATGAATTTCAAGAGAAATTGCTAATTTCTAATTGCTGATGCAATCTGCAGTCTTAAAAAGGTTCTGCTTTTACAGTCTTGCCTGAGATATGTTGAGTTCATAAATTCTGGCAGGGAGAAGAAATGTTTTGGCTCTTGATCATGAGACATTTTAAAAAGGAGAGGATGAGGGGAGAGTAAAGAGGGAGGAGGCATGCTCCCTCTTAGATTAATTTGGCTTGTGAAGCTCCCTTTGATATTACACAGTGAAGTACCATCTGTCAGTGTAAAATGTGTGGGTGCTTTCGTGATGTAGAGAGGAGAGATACTTCCTGCAGCTAGAAAAGCTTAGAGGAAAAAAGGAGAAAGGAAAAGTCTGTGAAAGAAACAACAAACCACATCTTGCCATGTCCTGATCTCTCTGTCACTTTCTTCTGGAAATGCAGTGATTTTTTTTGTGATCCCTCTTATTGTTGATTCTTTCCTCCTGGTTTACTGATACTGCATTTTCTCTTTCTTCTTCTATTTTTAATTCTTCCCCTAGAAGAACAATCAATTTAATGTTTTGTTAAAGAAACTGTCCTTCAGAGTAATTCTCTGGCTTAGATGGTCAGCTTTGCTCAGCTCCACTGATAAAATTGTTCTTTTTGCATCTGTTATTGTTACTGAAATTTTACCTGGAGTCTATTTTTGCTTCTGATTATGGAAATATTTTAGGTAGAACAAAGCTAGTTGTACAGACCTATTGATGGTGAATATATCCTTTACACTGACATTCTTTTGCCAGACAACTGGGTAGGAAATAGAGGGTAGGGGAGGAGAGAAGAGGAATTCATCAATCCCTGTGTTGGGAGTTTTTGCCCGCTTTTCCCATTACCTGTATCTTATAGCCTGTGCTACCTGGGAAAGTGATTCACCTAGGGTAGGTGATCCAGTAGTTAGGGACAGGCAAGGGCTACAGGAATGTCTGGTGGTTGTGTGGGTATCCTGGAATTTCATCCATCCTGGTGTTTTTGTCCAAGAATATCCCCTGCTCACCCCAAGGGTAAGCTGAAAGGCAGGTACAATGTCAGGAGATGAGATGTGTCTTGAGCAGCCTTTGTTTGAAGAGGTGTCATCCTCACTTCTTTTTCTGCCTTTTCTAAGTGATGCTGCTGCATCTGAGATGGCTTAGGAGCATCTACAAGGCAAGGTGGGAGGTAGAAGCACTTGAATAAGACAAACCAGCTTATTTGGGAACTGTGACCAAGAGATTGTTTGCAAGTCCATATGACACTGCAATTTTTTCACCAAATGTATTATTAGCTGTAGTAAAAAGTACTTCTTTTCTGCACAAGCCTGTCTCTCATTTTCTAAGCCTTCTTAGAGAGGTGAGGAGTTAGGCTAGCTGGTCCTTCATTTAACTTCCCAGCTGCAGAGGTTGGCAGCATCATTTGCAGTTTATTTCTGTCCACCAACCCTGATAGGCAACTTCTCCATTTAAAGGCTGTTTGGCTTTTGTGGAGGGGTGGATGATCTCTCTTGTTTCTTCTTGTTTGAATGAAGTGCTTAAATGCATTTTGGCAGGTGATGGATCTCTGCAGAGGTACAATCCCCCAGGTAATACCCTCAGGCATGCACCTTGAGCTGCTGTCCCAGGAAAAGGGGACAGGCTGTCTCTGCAGACTTACGTGGATAATGTGAGCATGAGGACAGAATTCCCACAGGGAAGCAAGGCTGTGGGGGGAGAGAGAGATTTTCTTACATCACTGGTTTCTCAAAGGATAAAATATATAGCCTTTTTTTCCCCTTTCTTTCTGGACAAGGTAATGAATGTGGCTTTATATGGCTGGCAGCAAGTTCCACATTTTGTCAGATATTTTGAGGCATTTGCAATGTATCATCCTCAAATCCCAGTTCTGCAGGGTTCAGCATTTCTGTGATGTTTGATATGAGACGTTTGAAAAATCAGCACAGTACTGGACACCTAACCTTCTTTACAACCCTGGTGTTGGTCACACTTACCATGTGATTTATCCCAGATATCAAAGTTTATGCTAATTTTGCCCCAAGAATGGATGTGAGGGAGTGATATGTAGCTGAGCATTGGCAAATTCCAGTTGCTCCATTATTTTGTAGCTTACGGCACTTTTAAATTGCAGTTTCCTTGCCACACTAGAGAGAAGATGAACAACCTTCTGTGCAGTCTTCGGAGACTGCAGTTTAATTTAAGAGACTTCCACGTTAAAACCAGCCTTGTCTGACAAGTTTCACTAAGGCAAGTCGTTGCACCAACTGACTGTTAAGCAGCTGCTTCAGATAAGAGGCTGAAGTTTGTTTATCAAGGTGCAGGAGAGAATATGTTATGAGCCCAATAGATTTTTCTTTCTTTTTTGCTTTCTTTGGAAATGGATGCCTTATATATATGAGAAAGTTGAAGGGTGTTGGAGTTGAGTATATTATTTTATATCTGATCAGAAGATCCTTTGAAAATCTTTAATTCTCATAGTTTAAAATTCTCTAGCAATTCCTTTCTTTAATAATGAGTGATGTGTGCAGATGAGCAAAAAGTGGCCTCCAGTTATGGCAACAAGAGCTCTGAGTTGATGCTGATGCCTTTGGCAGTTTCACTGTTTCATTTAGGCATCACAAAGGACAGTATGACAGTTTTCCTGAGAGGAACAGCAATTCAAGTGAGTCAGAGTTGACCATCTCTTTCTTGTTCAGTTCAGCCTGAGGGTTGGGAGGGGTATTTTTAAAAAAAAATAGAACTTTGTGGGTGAGGTTATTTAAAATCAAGATATTTTTAATATTCTCTCTGCACATGAGAACTCAGATGCACAGTCTGTTGTTGGGGGCTAGGTAGAGTAAATTTGCATGAAGTTGTGCAGCAGTTGGTGTTGCAGCTGAGGCATTTCAAAATCCAGTACTGGAGAGAATCAAGTCCTGCCATTTTTTGTATGAATACCTTCATAGCTGCAAAACAAGAAGCTTAAAAAAAATCACCTGCTATCCCCTCATTGCCAGACCAACAAAGAGGTGTCAGCACTCTTCTGACTTTAAAAAAATCAGTCACCTCCCTGTCTGGATCTTGATAGCTAGTGCACCAAATAAAACACGTTTTCTGACTTACCTCTCTGACATCTCAAATTTGGACAATAAAAGTACCTTGGATAAAATTACTGGCAAAGCATGGCTGTGGGATACCAACAGTGCAGCTAGTGACAACCCTTCCAGTGGAAAAAAAATCCCTAATATCCAATCTAGACTTCCCCCAGAGCAACTTGAAGCCCTTTCCTCTCTCCTGTAGCTTGTTACTGGGGGGAAGAGGCTGATTCCCACCTGGCTACACCCTCCTTTCATGGGGGTTGTAGAGAGCAATAAGGTCTCCCTGAGCCTTCTTTTCTCCAGGCTGAACACCCCCAGCTCCCTCAGCTGCTCCTTATCAGACTTGTGTTCTAGATATCTTGATATACATGAGGATAGGGGGCTGGTCATCAGCATAGCTCTTCTTGTCTGCATAGTGGGAGTGTCAGCTCAGGGCCTGAATCTTTGCATATTCAGCATTGAAACTGTGATTTCAGGCAAGTCAGCTGTTTTAAGAAGAACCATCTTGGACACAGTTTTTAGTGATTGGCTATTCAGGCCAAACTGTGTTTGAGTCCTCCCTCTGCTGTGGTTGGTGTCCAGCCCTTTCCAGAGTGATGGGGCTGCAGCCGGGAGCTGAGCAACCAGCAAGCTCTCTGCTGGGAAAATCGGGTTCCCGGGAGAGAAGCAGGAGGAAACAGAAACATTGCTCTTAAATGTAACTGGGTGACTTCTGCTAGTGTTGCTCCACTTGTGAATATCTAACTGGGTTAGAAAATGGATGTTCCAAAAAGCTGAGGGTCTTCTAAACTTCCTGTAAGAGAGATTATGTGAAAAGCTGTAACACCTTTGTCATAATTTAAACAGTGTTTGAAGACCTGCTGCTCCTTTTAGGAAAGACTTAAGTAGGTTCACTGGAAGTAATTTTTTCTATACCCTCACTTTCCTGACATGAGCTGATTGGAGAGATTATAAAGTTGCTGTTAATTGAAATGATAAGAAGTGGATCATTGTGTCTTGGTGCTCAACCTGTTTTTTTCACCCTCTTGAAGGTCATGGAGGCGGAACAGACCAAAACGAGAAGCGAGTTGGTTCACAAGGAGACTGCAGCCAAATACAATGCTGCCATGGGAAGGATGAAACAACTGGAGAAGAAGCTAAAAAGAGCCATCAATAAATCCAAGTATGTTTTAATTTTGGAGAGGAGTTTAATGGTGTAAACTGTTTGGGGGAAATACCTGTTCTACAGGGATTTTGGACTTGTGAAAGTGTATTGCTCTTTGGGTTCCTTGGTGTGTAGCAGCCTCACAGCACAGCTGGTACTGGTATTTGTCATTGTTGTCCTTCTAAGTGTCTTTTGAAACACCCAACTCAACGGATTGGTGAACTGGGATAAGAAACCTTTTCCAAGCAGCATCTTGGTCTTGTTCTAGTGCACTAAACTCCTTGGTGGTGTGTGATTTGAGGAACAGGCACATGGGATCCACACAAGTGCTGTCTGCAGAGCTCTGTGTGGATGTTTCACAGCCTAGAATTGTTCACAGTTCTTATTTTTACTTAGGAGAGTAAAAAAGATAGTGACAGAAAGCTGAAAGGTGCGAGACTGCACGGGTGTAAGGTGCTGTACACGAGGCTTGTTTACTTCCTGCTGCTGCCATGGCAAAGCTGTGTGAGAGCTGTTCTTGGGGAAGGAAACCCCTTCAGAAGGCATAGCTAAGCAGCCTGTGTCATTAGTAATTGTGTCTGCATTTGTTGTGCAGTTTGGCACTGTTGCAGAGAAGTGAAACAGCTTTTTGCTCAGAACCTGTTTAAAATTTTGGCCCTGTTTACAACCAATTCTTAATCCTCTTTATATTTCACAGTCTTTTTTTTTTTTTCTTTTGGTATTTCCAGACTGTGGCTTGTCTAAACAATCTGCTTGCTGTATTTAACTTTTAATCCCCTCCATCTAAAAATGACTTTTTGGTGAAATCGGTCAACTAAAACTCTTATTTTGATTGGTGTTTGCTCAATTCAAGAAAGGATTAGCACTTCTCAAACAAAATTCAAGCATGTTTGCTGAAAGAATGTAGTGGTGTGACTTCCTAGAATGGGCTGCATGCTGTTTGTCTAGCACTGCACAGTGGCTGTGAAATCCATCATCAGATCATTAAATGGCAGATGTGGATAAGGGCAATATCTGAGAACAGTTTTGTCTGCTGGGAGCTCCTTCCTTGTAATAAGATTTAAAATAAAGACCATGATTAAGTTGTCAGTGGTCCTACACAGCTTTTTATGATGGTGTGGAGCCTGGTTTCCCAGCTGCCTCTTGTGTGACGTGCCTCTGAGTTTTCATTTTTTTGCTGGAACTACCCTCAGAGGGGTGTCTTGTGTCATCCTCCTCAGGCCAAGTTGGTTTCCACTTCTGTGGAAGGATCCCAGTGTATTCTTTTGTCTCACAGCAGGGCTGATTGCAGCATAAACCATCTAGGTAGGGTGTTTCGGAGATCCTTTAATAAAGGGTGTACAGAAATAGCACCTCTAACCTAGTACGGATGGGAAAGATGCCTGGTGGCACAAATAGTTGTGGATGTCTTTGAAATTATGCTGTATAGGGATGTTGGAAAGGTCAGTTGTCTCCCAGCATTGCAATTTTCACATAAAGGAAAATTGCAACTGAGCTGAAAACATCAGTGGTGTCAAGTGGCCACAGAAACTGGGAAATGAGGCTGCTGAACTTGCAGCTGTTTGTATTGTAGGGTGTAGCTGGCCTCTAGCTGCTTTTCAGGAAGGATTTAACACCAGCATCCTGCTCTGACCTCCTCCCTGGGTGGTGTGGCAGCACTGGCTGTAACACTTAGGCCTTTCTGGCCTTTCATTCATCATCTCTTTAAACTTGTGCACAGACACACTGAATGAGTTGCTCTCTTTTGGGCAGAAAATGATTTGCATGTGCTCCTTATTTCAGTTGGGATTAAGATGCTTAAACCATTACTATTTTGAAAGCAAGACTGGGACATCTTGGAGGAAAGTCATTTAAATGATTTGCTGGGTCAAGTTGATAAGCAAAGGATTATTGGATAGTTTGGTTTTGCTTTTAATTTAGTTTTTGGGTGCTTACTTGCTTGTGATCCATGAATGTGCATACGACTGCATGTTCTTAACAGTTACCAGATCTTCTGGCTCAGTGCCTCTGAGCTGTAGGATAATGAACTTGCCTGTGGTAGCTGGTTTTTGGAAGTGACTTTCTGCTCTGGTGACTTGGGCAAAGTGCCTTTCACTCTTCTTTGACTAACTTGAAAAGCACTTTGTCTGTGCAGTGCCCTGGGCTCATCCAGCCGCTACTGCAGGACACAGTGAGCAGCTCTCCTGCCCTGCTGAGTTACAGGCCAGCCCTCAGTGCTTACAGGGCCATGGATGGCAGGGAATGAAAGGACCCTGGGACATGGGAGTGCCTTCCCTGCCAGTGCCCTGGTTCCAGCTGGCACCAGGTGCCCAGCTGTGTGTGAGCCATGGGGAGTGTGAGCCATGAGTATTGTTCATGTGCGATCTCCTGCACGTCAGGCTTCTGCTGCTGAGGTGGTGCTTTTCTCCCCTGCTGCATGTAAACATTCCTGCTCCTCTGTGCACAGGTGTGTGTTTGTGTGCACACACACGTGCATGTGTGGATTGCTTTTTCACACCATGCAAACACACTTGTGCTTGTTGCTGATAGAGGGGAGACTTTTCCCAACACTTGTGGAAGCTAATGGGAGATTAGGACTTGAACCTGGTTGTTCCCTCCCAACTGGCACCAGGGTAAGGAAGGTTGAGAATCAGGTCATTTGAGGTGAGTGGGTTTCACTGTTTTCCCTGTGCGTGTTTCCCTGCCACACCATTCTGTCAGTATCTGTGTGCTACCATTACTTTGGGGTACAGCTGTAGGAGTCCTTTATTTGTTGGATCCAAATTCTCAATTGCAGTGGTTCATTTGGCCTGGCAGGTGCACCTGTGTAGCCTTTGGCAGGGTGATGTCCCACTAAGGGAAGGCAGAGGTGTGTTTTGGCTGGATCGGTGTCACTGGAAGCATTGAGACTTTGCTGTGTGCTCCTGGTGATGGTGGGAGGGTGCTTAAAAATACCAGAGCTGGAAATAACCTACTTGAATGGAAACACAGCTCAGTTATTTTGTCTGTGACCATGTAGTGAATTCAACCCTTCAAAGAATATAGGATCAGAAAGGCACAGTTGCACTCCTGAATTCTAGTGCACAGTCCAAAATGCAGCTGCAGTAGGGCTCAGAAGAGCCTTGCTGTCAGGGTAGAAGTGCAACAGGGGTAGTTCACATTCTATTTAATGTAAAGGCATATCTGATTGTTTATCTCTCCCCTACTTTCCCGGAGAGCTTCTGAGAGGGGAGGAGGGTAATGAGCCCTACTAAATAACCAGGCTAATTTTTTTTTCCTGCTCAGAGTTGTATCAGATGGTATTGGCTTGTGGGTTTCAAAACTTAGAGGGTGGAAAATGGTTTCTAGGCTTTGTTCTGCACCTCTTGTACCCCTGTCCTCTTGCAACCTTGTAAGCAAGTTGTAAGTTTAGAAAGTGCCTGGTGGGCTACTGTTGGGAAGTGCTGTGCTCTTGTGTGTGGTGCTCTGACCTCTCTTCACACCCTCTCCTCCACTGAAAAACCCAAGAACTGCCCCTCCATCCCCACACCTGAACTCAGAGAAGGTTCACTTTCTGGAGGAATTTACATGTGCCCTGGGCTTAGAAATCATCTGGGTAGAGAGAGGATGCCTATGCCTGAAGCTGGATGTTGCATTTAAATATCTTGCAGAGTCTAGGCCTGGAGGAATTATGCTGTCAACTCCAAAAACTGAAATTTTGCAATTTGTATTTAGGTCAAAGGACCCATGAGAAATAGATGCATTAGGGAATGAGGGAGAGACACTGAGAGCATGTGTAGGTATTCCATCATCTGGACAGTGGCCTCCTGGGATTGCAGTGATACACAAAATAGCTGTGTTAATGCTACAAAGAGAGCAACTCCCACGCCAGTACATGGCATTCAGTCCCAGTGATTGTAAACAACTGTTCTTTGTTTTTCCACAGACCTTATTTTGAACTCAAGGCAAAGTACTATGTCCAACTAGAGGTACGTATGTAATTCAGATCCATCTGAAACTCTTTACTGCTTACAGTAAATTCTGAAATTACATCTAAAGTGCTCTGACAACTATGTTGTATTTCTATACAAAACCAATTCAAAAGCTCTTGAGCAATTTGCTAAGCACATTTTAAAGATAAAAGACTAAGAGAGTCTTTGTTTCCTTGTGTGAAATAAGAGTGTTTGAACTCTGTCAGAACCAAAAGAGTACAGTTTGACTAAATTTGCTTCTTGTAGTTTAATGTGTCTGGGATTTATTTGTTGTGGGTTTCATTTTTCTTCCCCCTATGTTTTGTGCTTCAGACAGTTTAACTGTGCTGGGATGATGTTTTATGTTCACTGGCTGGATCAATTAACAGAATAAGTAACCTGCTTGTAGTGCTCAAATATGCAGATGCGAATTTCTGATTTGGGGTTTGGCATAAGAGGGATTTGGGATTTGGCTGGATAGGCTTCCAGGGTTTTTTGGCATCTCTGCACTGCATTGTTTGTGGTGCAGCGATGTCTGGCCAGTGTTTGGGCACAGCACATGCCTTGCAAAAGGGCACAGTGGCTCTGGGTGGGCATGGCAGTTCTGTGTGGGATGGAAATCCCTGCTGTTACAGCCAGTCTTGGAGCTGCTAGGGATGGGAGGGCAGAACAGCCCTACAAATTCAAATGGAAGAATCACTCTCCTTCTACTTGAGTGACTTTTGCTGCATGTGGCCCCCAAAACGGGGTGCCTGGCTCCTCACAGTTGCAGGGTAGTGGCTGGTGCTGTTGGTGTGTGGGATGGGCACAGGGCTTGAGTGGAGCACATTGCCTTGGACTGCTGGCCATGGGTGCAGGAAGGCTCCAGTGGGGTGCTGGGTCAGTTGGACCCTAGCTAGAAAAGGATTCCCATTCTTTGTCATGGGTGCAAGGCATACCCCACAAAGGTTTTGTGAACCCTTTCTTGCCTGAGCAGCATTTTGTAAGCCTGAGACACTCTGGTTGCACCTTTTTCCTTGCCAGGTTCCAGGCTTGGATGTGCTCTCCTCTGCCTTGCTGCCTGCAGCTGCTGCTGCATCAAGTTGAACCCTTGCCTGCCCTGGGCTGGTTGCCAGGCCAATAATCCCTGCTGCCTAGAAGCATCTTTTCAGAAATTTCCTTTTTTCCATGGGCAAAGGCGTACTGTTTGTGGGCCTGTTGATTCTCCATGGCTCAGTGCCCTCCTGAAGCAAGGTGATTGTGTAAATTGTATGAAAAAAAGCACAGATGGTTTTTTTGTGTATTCAAAGCAGGCATTGAGAGAATTACAGACACACAGGCAGCGTTTCCCCTTTGGGAAATAGGATGCACAACACTTCTGCCCTTGCTGTAGGGTGGTGTCTGTGCCTAGGGACACGGGAACTGCTGTATTACAGCTGCCAGGGTTTGAGGTTTGCTGCTTTCTGCTCTGCAGCTTTAGTGAGCAGAAGTGACAGGTTTGGTGTTCAGCAGAGACTGAGGCTCAGCCCCCTCAAGGGCGACTCCCAGCCCTGTTGTGCTCTGCAGACCAGGGCTGCCAGCAACCCTTAGGGATGGTTCTGGGATAAGCAGTGACATAGCTGAGAGCTGCATTCTTGCTAAGGAGAGATCCTGCATGCTCACATCTTAACAGGGCCACTGCTCTGTGCTTAGCCAGGGGCTACAACCACACTCCAGAGGCAGTTCCAGCCCCTGGCTCCCATGGTTTGCTTTGCTGTTGTCTCCTTCACAAGTGGCACTGCTTGGGCCAGGGTGCTTCTGAGTTCTGAACTCTCCCATCCTCTAGATACCAGCCCTGGTTTGTGCTTGCCTGTGCCCAGCCAAGGCACCTGGGCATATGACAGGGAATTGTGTGCTGTGCCTTGTTTGTAGTGAAGGTCCATCTAATACCTATCTGCATTGTTAGCAACTGAAGAAAACAGTGGATGACCTGCAGGCCAAACTGGCCCTGGCAAAGGGAGAGTATAAGACTGCCTTGAAAAATCTGGAGATGATCTCAGATGAGATTCATGAGAGGAGAAGGTCCACTGCCATGGGGCCCCGAGGATGTGGCGTGGGTGCCGAGGGGAGCAACGCCTCTGTGGAAGACCTGTCAGCGAGCAAGCCGGAGTCAGACACCGTGTCCAGTGAGTACAGAGCACTTTTGTGCTTGGGAACATCCCATGGGTATTGCAAGAAATGCTGACGTTAGGGTTGTTCTGTGTATATTCTGCAGTTTTGAAATTTGCTGGCTGTTGTGGGACTGTGCCTAAGTTGTGATGCTTCTTGTTATTGCAGGAGTTGATTACATTCTTTAATAGCCAATTTTCAAGGGAAAGGGTAATGAGTTAAAAGTGCATTCCCTTAACATCCCTGTAATTTTTTGCACAGTGCTGTATGAAAGGAGCAAATTAACACGCTCCCAAGCGTGTGTCTAATTTTACACCAGTGGTGCTGCTGGCAGTGACTCACCTGGGGTGGTTGCAGGCTGTGGCAGATCATTCAGCCAGTCTGGGAAGAGACCTTCTGGATCAAGTGCTTGTCTTGCCTGTGGCAGAGGGAGCTAAAGTTGTGGCTACAGTAGTACAGAATGACGTGATGCTCACAGGGAAGTGTGTAAGGATAAGCTCCTTTGTGCTGCAGAGTCTTTTGCCATGGTGTGATTTCAGCAGAGAATGTGTGCTGTGAAGAAGCAGCAATATGCTGCTGCAGTGTGCTGAGAGGCTCTGTAGGAAAAATGTGTGACAGCAACAACCTCCAAAGAAACTCCAAACAAGCAAGGTAAACTCTGCTTTCTGGTGGCACGTGAGGACCTTGTGTTGCAAAGTCTGTTGTATGGTGAGTTTGCATTTGTCCTGGCTCTGGGTGAAAGTGGATAGATGGACATTACATGTGGCCTACTTTTGCCTCCTTCCTGGACACCTTTTCCCCCTCTTGATGCAGAAAGTCTTTTTCTTGCTGCCCAGTCCCACAAATTCCAATTTAATTTGTATTTCAGCTACATTTCTGCAGGGAAAATCTAGGTCAGGATTGCAGGAGTTCATGATTGCACAATCCTGGTGCCCAAAGGCAGAAGATGCAGTTTCCCCATAAAACCAGTGTGTACTGGCACTGAGGCTTTGTAGGTCCATGGTACAGCCTTGTGTGAGCTGTGGGAGCTGGGAAGCAGCCCTGGGCTGGCCTCCACCCTCTGCAATGGCAGGAGTTTCTGCACATTGTGTTGGAGCTCTCACTCAGTACTGTGCAGCTGGGACCTGAGTTGCAGCAGGGAATGCTGTGTCTGGACAGCTGATGCAGCCAAGTTTCAGTATGGCTGCTTATCTTATGCCACCCTTAATTCCTGAGGTGGACCTTTTCTAACCTAGGCAGGAATTGCCTCTTCTAGATACCTGTGAGTTCCCCTCTCATACAGAAGGCCTCCTGAAAGCCTTAGGTATAACTGAGTTTTAGGGTATTTTGTGCAGAAGGAGTTCAGGGACTTGGGATATAGAGGCAGAAAGAGCCAGGAAAGCTAATGTTAATTACTGGCTCTCCTGGTTGCTCCTG
Source organism: Chloebia gouldiae (assembly GCA_003676055.1). Lineage (NCBI taxonomy): Eukaryota > Metazoa > Chordata > Aves > Passeriformes > Passeridae > Chloebia > Chloebia gouldiae. The sequence continues at coordinate 40,677,422 of QUSF01000003.1, forward strand.
AGGCTGCAGGTAAGGACCAGCAGTGTGGGCTCATCCCTCTCTTTGAATTGCACAGTCTGGCAAGAGTAGAAGGACATCAGCTTGTGTGTGGTGCCAACACAGAAGTGGGTTATGACAGGGCAGGACTAGCAGCCTGGATTAAATAATATAATAGCCTGGATTAAGTTTTCATTGTAATGTGGGGGGACGTCTCCACCAAGGTCTTTTTATATCATGGTTTCTGTCTGCTGGAGTTGGATAAAACACTTCATCATCAGCAGGAGTTTCTTGGCCCTTGCAGATGCTCTTGTATGTTACAGTGAATTTAGACGGTGAAAAGGAAGTTACAGTTTAAGTTGTGCCTCATGTAGACTGCCTGATGTCAGTGCTTCTTGCCAAGCAGAGGACTCTAATTGGAAACATCTTTTTTGCCAAACCTTTTATTGCTTTTGCCCCCCACAAAGTTATCTGTACTGCTCACCATATATTGATGAAACGTGAAAGTGAGAAGAAAGGCCCCTCTGCAGTCTTGGATTTGACTTAATTAAAAACAAAACAACAAAACCCAAACCGCAAGAAAAGCCGTCTCCGAGTATGAAGTACACTAGAGAGGACTCGGGAAGGTGGATACTGTTGTTATCCATTTCATGTTTGAAGCCTTTTGGGCCAGTTTTGCAATGTGTAAGTGCAGTTCTGCAATCTGCAAGTCCAAACATCTCTGCCATAAAAATGGCAGAAGCAACCTCTGTTGGCACCTTTGTGTCCAAGTGGTGCCTGTGAGCCCCAGGCTGCCAAGGTGGCAGGAGAACTTCTTTGAAGCTTCTCCTTTGAGTCATTTTGTTAACGCTGCTGCTTTGACCCTGCTGCTCTCCAGGGCGATTCTGAGCCTCGCTAACAAAGGCAGGAATCACAAGGAGGAGGAATTGAAGATAACCTCAGGTCACTGTGGATGTCTTGCTGTGTCTGGGACTTCTTCAGGCCAGTGTGATTCCAGCACACTCTTGTGTGGTGTAGAGGCTGATGTGTATATAAAGAACCTTCTGATCCCAGTAGGACTGCTTGTGTGCAGAATTCTTTGGTCCCCATCCTGCAATGAGCCTCTGAAGTGTGTTGAATTTCAGCAAAATCTACACCCTTGTGTTGCACAAAATGGAGCCTTCTTTAGTGGCTTTCTCCTCTGGTTGTTAATAAGGACCCTGCAGCTTAAACTAGACAGACAGTTTGAAGCAGGTTTGCTTTCATTAGAATTCAGATCTGAGCAAACACAAGCAGGGAAATATTTTTTTTTTTTTAATTTGGTGTTGTTTGGTGATCCTCTTTCAAAAAGAAATCCTGGGACCTGCGTCTTTCTGATTAGCATCTTAAATAACCAGGAGGCTGCACAGGGATCAAGATAGCACTGGGGGAGGCAGACACAGGGAATTAGGCTGTAGCCTAAGTTGTCTACTGAGGACCACAAATGAATAAGGCCAGCAGGGCCAGTAAAAATCCAAGAGCTTCTTGGCATGAGGAGCAGTGGCTACTGCAGAGCTGGCCTTGCAGGGCCTGGCTGGCAGGTGTGCTGCTGCCAGGGCAGAACCAGGCTAAGGCTTTGCACAGGGGGCAGAAAACCAGAGAGGGCAGCCCTTGGGTTAGCAGTTGTGTCTGTGTATGGAAGATGAGAACCTGAAAAACTGCCTTTGCCTGGGAAAGTGCAGGAGGGGAGTCTGAATTACTAACTGGAATATTCTTTGAACATTGCAGTGGCTTCGGAAGTGTTTGAGGATGATAATGGCAGCAGCTTCGTGTCCGAAGAAGATTCAGAAACTCAGTCAGTGTCAAGCTTCAGCTCTGGTCCTACGAGTCCCTGTGAGGTGCCCACTCATTTTCCTCCTGCAACACGACCTGGAAGCCTGGATCTGCCCAGCCCTGTCTCCCTCTCTGAGTTTGGGATGATCTTCCCTGTCCTGGGCCCCCGGAGTGAATGCAGTGGGGCCTCCTCCCCCGAGTGCGAAGCTGAAAGAGGTATGCACAGCTGGATACACCCTGGGCCAGTGTTCTTCAGCTTCATAAAGGGAGCAGGAAAACCTTCCCAGCTCCCCTAGGCATATGCCAGGGAATGCCCAGAGCTGTTGGCTGCTTCTTTGGGGAATGCAATTGTGGAAGGCCCTGTATCTCAAAGTTAACAGCAATGTCTGTAATGTATTCATTACTGTTCTCCTGGCTGGGAACATTCCCCAGTTCTGTCTTAGTGCACTGATTTCTCACTAAATCAGTGGGATTCTCATGGTACACTTAATTGGAGGAAAATCTGAGTTTATTTATTTAAATTACTGTCCTGATTTTTGAAAATCTAGCTTTCCAGGGAAAAAGAAAAAAAACAAACCAAAATCCCTACAAAAAATTACATGCTAGAAGGAGCTTTTTGCAGGCTCTGCCAACCCTGGCTAACTAATTCAGACTAGAGGATTATCACTGCCTTTGTCTGCTCCATTTTAAAGCTGTTCTCACTAATTTGCTGATGCAGTGCACAAGATGAGCATGGCTTGGCAGGCCAAGTTGGTTTTGTTAAAGCATCTTGCTCCTGCTCCTGTAATTTCTGTGTGCTTTGGCAAAGGAAGCTGCAGAGGCACCTGCTTGAAGCTTAACTTGCAGAATGCAATCTGGGTTTAACATTCAGTTTAATCCTTTCTTTGCAGGGGATAGGGCAGAAGGGGCTGAGAACAAGACAAGCGACAGAGTGAACAAGAACAGGAGCAGCACCAGGAGCAGCTCCACTGAAGGGCTGGCTCTGGATAACCGAATGAAGCAGCTCTCCCTTCAGTGCATGAAAATCAAAGAGGGAATATGCGCGGGCAGGAAAGCTGCCCAGATTGGCTGAGGCTTTCTCGTGCCCTGTCCTGAATAATGGGAGTCTAAATATTTATACATGAACTTCTAAGTGTTTGAAGAACGTTGTGCCAATAATATATGCCAAATCTTAAGCGTTTACTCTGAGAATTTAAAAATGCACTAAGAAGTTTAATTGATGTGGAGGGCTGAAGTTTTTATTCAGTAAATCCTTTGTAGGCCAGACGAGTTATCAAATGTTTAAGCTGTGCTAATATTTCACAGACTTTGTAAATTGTTTGTAGCAGCCTGGCTGAAGCAATAACTAGTAATGTTCCCATGTAAATTCATGCCAGTTGGGGGTTGAAATTCAAGCCAGACTTTTGCAGAGAGTGGTTTGGCTTTGTAGAATGAAATGCTCTTTAGATATAACCAATCTCTTGAGTACAGGTGGCATAACCTTTAAACATCTGTATTGGTCTGTATTATGCTGAAACTGTAGAAATATTTTGTATACAGGAAAGCTGTTGCATGTGTGGGGTCTGAAAACCTTCACTCTTCCCTTGGTGCTCACAGAAAGGATAAAATGAGTCATGTCTCTAAAAGCCTATAAAACAGATGGATGACAGGAAGGGGATGGTAATGCCCAGCAGTGAGAGGCCCTTTCTAGACACCTTCCTGAGTCTGGCCTGGACTCTGCAGGTGATTCCAGTGACCAAAAAAGAGTTGATTGGCCCCTTGCCCTTCTGCTTCCCTGAGAAGTGAAGAATTATTTTTCAGCACTTTAAGTGGTTTTTTTTTTTTTTTCCTCAAAAATGGGAGTCATAGATGTTTTCAGGATGATTATGATAAGGGGTTTGCCCTTGAAATATGCATGAAGAAAAGGAATTGCCAGTGTAGATTGACAATGTGTTCTTAAGCTTCTCTGTAGGTTGTACTGTGTGGGGGTTTATAACTGTTAAAGGGACTTGGGATTTTAGTATGCCCTAGACAAAGTGTTCAATAAAACTAGAAAGGGCACGGGGCATGTTTTGCCAGCAGCTGTTAGGCAGTAGTAGTGTCTGATAATTATGCTAATAAGTGGTAGTAAAAATCCTAGGACTCTTCAGTTTTGGTGACTAAGCATTTCTGAAAGCACCATTTTCTCTAAAATGTCAGTTTATATTGTTAATTTGATGGGAATCTTAGTATTGCCCAAAGTATTTTCTATTCTGTTTTTGCAGTCCTGTTGTATTTCATCCCTGCCACAGCTTGTGTATCTGTTCTCAAAGTTAATGTAAAATTCTTCACACTACAGTAAACATTTTTGTTTTCCACATTTTGAGTCTGTGCAAGTGAAATTTATCTTAAATGCTAGGAACCAATCTTCTTCCATAGCAAGTTTAGCCTCCAAATACACACTTCCAGCTGAAGACTGCAGGCTGAGGTCACACTGGTGTTAGAAGCCATTGTGGTACATGAGCAACTGGTGCCTTTCCAGCTTGCCAAATCCCTGCACACGTGACTCACTTTTTATTCTGAACTGTGCCACAAGACCAGAGCTTCAGTCAGTCTCTCCAAAACCTCCTTATTCTGCAGGAGGAGGGAGGTATTCTGTTACATAAGACCTCTGTACCTAATGCTGCTGAAATTGGCTGTAAAGCTGTGCAGAATTGGAGGCAAAGAATCCTGTTTTCACAGAGAAATAGATTCATCACATTATAGCTGTTAAGCTGTAATTGTATTAGACATCTATATATTTGCAGCTTCTGAAGGCTTTAAGGCTGAAACCTTTCACTGCCAGCAGTTTCCTGGCCCAGAAAATGCTTAGGAAGGAAACCTGTGGTTCCAGCTTCTGATGTGACCATTACCTGGGAAGAAGTTGGGATAGACAGTATTAAATATGAAAAGCAGTACAGGAGTGCCACATTGTATTAAGTGTTTTTACTTACACTTCCATAGCTGAGCTATTGTCTGTGTTGCATTTAGAAAAACTGGCAGAGGTCTTTGTGGTTGAATCTCACTTTTGCACACCTCCCAGTCAACACCTGTTACATTTTCTTGGGTTCTTTGGTTGTTTTGCTGGTGATTTTATTTCCTTTTATTTTTTTAACCTCTCTTGCTATCAAATTTCTTCTCATCTTGCCAGTTCTGACTGGAAACCCAGACTTCCCACACTTGGGTGTAATGAATTAATTGTGTGTGTGTGTGTGTGTGTGTGGCCTTGCCTGTGTCCTGGTTGGGTTCAGCTCCCAACTGCATAAACCATCGATTTGGAAGTTTGAAAGGGTGTGGAAACCACTCTGCCCTTCCTTTTCTATCACTGAGCTGTAAGGGTTGCTGAAAGATCATGGTGCAGCCTTCCTCCTTTGGCGAATCCCAGACTTGGCATGTAAATCACCCTTCAAATGTGCAAGCAAACAGGCAGAACTGTGTGTCTAATAAATTAATGGAAAACTCATTTTATTTTAAACTTCATAAAAGCCATAATTATAAATATGACAGACTTAAATGAACACACATTGCTATGTAGTACAAGTAAACAAGCTTTCTCCAGTTAAGTTTTTACTTAAGCTCTTCATGGAATCTGAAGTGTCACCTGGTAGCTGTCTTCATGGGTATAAAAATAAGCCTCTGGTGTATCAAAGTATACATGATTGCTTCATCTGCCCTGATATGAGAATGTATAAAGCAAATACTAACCTAGGAGTTCTATTTCTCTTTGGTATTGTCAAACAATTTCAGTGTCCTTTTAGATGAAGCAATGAAAACCTCTACTGTATATACACAAACTTAGTTCTAAATAGGTGGCTGTTCAAAGGCTGCAGAGATTGTGTGGTTAAATGCATAATTACTGTACAAAATAGTTACATGCAGCTTGCAGCAGGAGACTAGGACTGAACTCAGACTCACAGTCTGGGGCAGTTGATACCATTCATCCATGGTACTACGTCTCACTGAATCTTTGAGAGCTGAGAGATTGGATGAGCCAAGGGCTAACTTGTGTCTTCCTAACAGAACAAACTAAATTCTCTCTCATATGGCTCAAAAAATGCTAAAAGTACAGGGAAAAGAAAAGCTTAACTTAGTGGTCTGAGTTTGTGTTAAAATCTAAGGATCAGTTCACTTCGCAATAATTTTTCCAGACTTACTTGTGGAAAATATATAAAAGTATATATTTGACAGAAAATATTAAAGCAAATCTTAAATGCTTACATCAATGCTTTTTCTTAAAAAAAAAGGGCAAGAAAATTTTGTTGTAAAATAAATTTGCCATAACCAGAATCCCTAGGTTGCAATTTATATGGATATTTTGTAGTACCTCTTAAAATACTTCACCTGAGTGTTCTATCCTATATCTGAAAGGAAGTGCACAGTGGCATCCTAGTAGCCTATGGAGATGAAATATTTGAATAGAATTTGCTTTACATATATAAGACTGACAGTAAGCTTAAGTCCTGTGCACTAATGGGGATGAGCCCAATCCACTGACTATTCTGAATGTGTAAGAAGTATTGGCATATCCTGGTGGGGACAGGATCCTTTGGCCTTAATGTCTTTGCCTGGCATTAGGAAAGTGAGTGCATTTCTTACTTTTTAGTTCAGTTCAGTTTAAGTTCAGCACAGTACGGAAGCTGAGCCTTCTGCTCATTTCATGCAGCATAAGCTTTGGCACCAACTTGTGCTCAGGGGGAAGAGAAAGAAAAACTCCTTCCTGCCGAGTAGAAACCAACTACTGAAGAACAACAACAGATTTTCCTGGAGGCGAGTCTACCAGCTTGATCTCAAACAGCAGAGAATGTGCAAGAAATTGCTGCTGAAAGCTGGCACTTCTGGCATCTGTCTTTTGTACTGCCAAAAATATATTCAGTTCATACTTCCTCACTACCTCCAACTTTAGAGGTGATAAGATGGAGGACTCCACTGCTACTCTGGTTTAGCCTCAGCTAAAAACTTAACAGAAGTCTGTAGGGAAAATGGGTGTTGAATGAAATTTTCGTATTTTAGGGATGAAGCAGTCCTTGGCACATACTCCTAAAGCCAAGCATAACCACAAAGAACCAAATCTGGTTTTTTCTCAGCTTGCACCCATGCTGTTCCTTCTGCTGATTTATTGCACTAAACATCAGAAACTTCCCTGCAAAAGAAGGTAAGTCACTCTGTGACAAACTTGTCATGACTTCCCTAGCCCAGATGGTCTTGGAGGGAACTGCAGTCAGCAAGGCATGTGTTTTCCAAGGCAGGAGCTATCCCTGCCCTTTCAGTGCCAGACACTTGTTAAGCAGCTGTCTGATGAAGGAAATGAAACAAAAGGATCTACTTTCTGGAGAGGACTAATAGCAGATTTCTGTGGGAATAATTTTAGCCCACAGCTATTTCTGGTGCTACTGTAGATAGAATGTGTGTTCAGTTTCCCAGTGGCCAAGTGACACCTGTAATCTAAAGCAAGATTTAAATGCTACCTTTTTGCTTGGAAAACTGCCAAACCAGTGTGAATGGCAGCAAAATTCCCATGGCTGTTTTAAAAATGCCCTCTCCCCCCAGCTGTGAAATACTGTAAATTTTGTAAAAATGACAAAATTTAATCCATTTCAGGATCTGCGAGGCAGTTGGTATTAAATAAAAACTTCTTATCTCGAATCCTCTTCAGATACAATTTATACAGATGTAGAAGAACAACACATACAGTGGGGTCTTCTAAAAAAATAACTTGTTCTGCATTAATCCCACCTCCACTATTTTCTTAAGAACTCTGACCCTGCTTCTATTGATGACACTGGCCTTATGCTCAATTCCTTCACTGGTTTCAATTTAAAAGGAAAAAAGTATCTTTTCAAAGATGTCTTCATAATGGAATCAGCAAGTGCCTTCCTTGAAGCTGTGGTGTATTGGGAGAAAGGTTTAAATGATCCTTCCCTACATGAGACATACTTAAAAAAGTGATGAAAATAAAACATTTCTTTGCTGAGTTGCTGATGGTGGGCAGTTCCTCATCTCCCTGCAGCAGCAACTGAGACTACCCTCAGTCAATACAGTGAATCTTACAGGGGATCTTCAGATGAAAACCTTTAACAGCTGCTCATGGAAGGCTGTGCTGCACTGCCTGATCACTACTGCTGGATAATCTCCTGTCTTTCCTGCTCCTCAGGATCAACCTAGGTCTGGCAGATGGCAGGAAGAAAGCCACAGAACCTCATGCTGTATTATGTACTAAAGTCATACAGAGATGAAATAACAGCTCTCAAGGTACACATAACATAAGCAAAGCACTTGCTTTGCTTTTAGAAATAGCTAAAACTGGAACCTTCCTTTTCCTTTATTCCTATATACATATTCCAGATAAGATGACACATGGAATACTCTTGGCTCAGCAGTAGTACATTTACATTTAGATTTGAGAACCAGTTCAGTGCTGAAAACATTACAGATAGCAGCACAAATACGTAATAAAAGCTATTTGGTCCTGAGACTGAATAAGCAGAATACACAAGAATATTTTTTCTTACATGTTTACTTTTAAGAATAGAATCTTTAGCTCATATACCTTGTATGTGGGGAGGAGGGAATTTCAACGCTAGTTTTTCTTGTAACTCACTAGACTTTGATTCAAAGTGTGGAAAAACTGCAATAAATTGAGTTTTGCTGATTCATTTGAATATATGCATTTTAGCCTATTCCCAAGCCTGTTGAACAGTGCTCACTCCTGGACCATAGCAGCAAACCCACAGCCAACTCCCTGCCACAATTAACTGGCAATCTGTGATTCCATGCTTTTGGCTATAACTCAGGATGTAATTTTCTTTTGTGCATGTGTAGTAAGGGTTCTTCACCTGTTCTCAGGCTGTTGGACAGATCAAAACCATCTCCTTAAACAACACTGCACAGTTCTGTCTCCTCACTGCAGCTGTGACACCTTAAGAGGAGTAGTACTGTTAAAATCTAAGAAAAAAGGCCCTTCTTGTTGAGGCAGGAATGTGGTGGGGATAATGTTGTAAACACCAGCAAATGTGTTCTCCACCTCCAAGTAGCAAAATCCACACCTATGATAAAGAAAACTACCTGTTAGAAATGGGATCTTAAGTATGTTTCAAACCTCTATACAGACTTCATTAAGTGTTACCTGTAGTCACCACTGCTTTTTTTCTGAAAGCCATGGGAACCAGGATCTCCCACTGTTGAGACGGTGACAAGTTCAAAACCAACGCTGTATTGCCTGCAAGTGACATGACAAACTTGCTTTACATACTTGGGTCATCAGGATTATCATGAAGAGGGCTACTTATTAAAAACTATACAGTATAACTGAAAGACATCTAAAATTTTTGCCACATTTTTGACAGAAATGTTAAGTCAAATTTACCATAACATGAATGTAATATTTGGAGGAAGAGAGAACTCAGTTCAGTTTTAAAACTAGACTATAGGGAAAATGCCTGCCAGAAGCCTGCCTGTGCACTCAAGCAGAATTCAAGTAGTTAAGCTTGTGACACACTCCTGTGCCACATGGCAGAGATCCTGGGGTGTGATCAGATTGCCATTGGAGGCCTCAGTGTCAGTGACCTCAGCAGAATTTCTCATGTTGCAATACAACTTGGGACACTTCATCTGTTCCTGTTAATGCATGTGACAGGCACCACTGCCCCTGTCCTTCAAACTACCCAAATAAGATGTGCAAGTGCAGGAAAAATGCAAACAAAGAACTGCTCAATTCACGGAACCATGCAGCCTCTGCCTTCATCTTCATTTCATGAGAGAAGGAGTTTCCTCAAAGAGGGGAGGAGAGATAGAAAAGTTCTGCCACTTTGTAGGGCCCACTGTACAGCTTTGCAAAGGATAAACAGTTGACTGCAGGTCAGGAGATGTTGCTATTCAGAAGTATTGAATACTGGTATTTTGAGGTAATCAATATTTGTTCCAAAGGAATTTGGCCTACATAAGTCTTATTTTATGGGACATTGATATCCAGCACTTCTCCTGGCTTGCTAGTAGCAGAGTAAATGCACTTTCAGAGGTGTTTGAGAGTTGTAAGGGTTTAGTATCTTGCATATTAGCTCTACTACAAAATAAAAGGAATTATGATCATAATCAGTTTTAATTAGCAATCCTTTACACCTTCCTCTCTAGCTCAGACCCCAAAGCTTAAAGAGAAAGGAAGGCTGCTTTCCTTATAGGTCAAGGATTTCCCTCAGGAGTTAATGTGTAGATTTAAAACACTATTGGTGGTAAAGATAGAAACAAATAGTAGTAAATCTGAGTCAACTCCCACACCTTGTGTTCTGGATTTTCCATGAGCTTCCCACCCTCCCCAAGCGGATACTGACAAAGCTTTCTCTTTGGCATGCAATGCCTTCACTGTATTGAAGCATAATTACTTTCTACAGACCTCGGCCCCCGAAGTTCAATTAGCAATGGTCCATTCTTGTCTAGCTGGAATTGATAAATGGGGTTATTTTTGTAGGTGTCTCTGAAGTTTCCGCATCCTCCAGCACTGTGACCTTTCCACTGTCCATTAACCTGAAAGAAGTCAAAAGTACAGAAAACAGATCCTGAGGATTTCTATTGCTTATATATACACACAAACGAGGATAGAGGGTCCTCTTACTATAGAGATTACTGATCTCCTTTAAAAATCTCCTAATTTTTAAAGTGGAGTGAAAGATGGTGTTAAGCATTCACGAAGTCTCGTGCAGTTCTTCTTCGATCAAAGACTTACATCCCTGATAAATGTACTGTATTTTTCCAGCTTACATTAAACAAGCATCGAGTGACTGTTTCTGACTGTGACAAACTGCAGCTAGCAGAAGACCCACATTCCCATCTATCCCACGCCTACTAGACTACACAGTTTATTTTTTTTGTCCTCAGACACTCTCTGTTGGGTTCAATGAGAAACAGCAGCAATACAAGCAGTACAACACTAATAGTGTTGTAGCTTTTGCTTTTAAAGATCTCTGCCTCTAGCCCTGTCCATCACCTCTATGCACTCTGTGAACCAGCACTGCAATGACAAGATAACCATAAGGGCAGATTCTGCAAGGATAAAGACACTCAAGAGGAAAAGTGCTGCTCAGACTTTGAGAAGCAGGCCATCTGTTTCCAAGCTCCTCTTGCTAGTCATTAAACTGAAAGGTTAGATCATACGGCATGCCAGGCATTCCCACAGATTTATAGCCCAGATCCATCTCTCTTGTTGCTTCTCTCCTGTCTCTGTCAAATCAGAAACGGGTAGCATTTCCCCTTTTTATTTAATTTCTCTAATCAATGCCCAAACCCCTCAAACATGGTAAGTATGGAAGTAAGGGGAATTTCTCCCCCTACCATGCTACTACCAGGAACCTAAAACTGCTATTTGCTGTGGAGCTTTCTAGCCCTTTTCCACTTCTGCTGCACTGAATTCCAGGGATCCCATCAGGGCTTGGTGAGCTGCAGAGGTGACCACTTGACTCCAGTATAGGACATCTAACAGAACTTGTTTTTACTGCTAATCTGTGATTTGTTTCTCTGCTTGCTGTTGAGTGTGATGACTGCTAAGCGATCACCGAACAGGCATTAAATACAGGCAACTAACCTTTTGTATTCCATCTTCAAGCCTGAAGACAGAACTGACATTGGATAGATAGAACATACCTTTTTTTTTTTTTTTGCATACTAGACATACATGTTCAAATAATCAACAGGAGTTTTCTACACACTTATTTCTCTTTTCAAGCATATTACAACATAAAATGGATGTCCCGCCTCAAACAGGCTTTTCACCTTGAATATGTTTTTGACCTCTTAAAACACTTCCTCAAAGTAAGCCCAGTTTTTAATAGCTGTGTAGGACAATGGTTTATGGAAGAACCAAACAAATCATCTTGCTGCTCCCAGGAATCTCTCTATTCACTCACCATTCTCTAGAATGGGCTTCAAGGGACTGTTCCAGTAATAACAGCTGGTATGGAACATTGAACTCGAGAGCCAAGCTGCAAGCAGCTTGTCCCCCTGACCACACTGCAAAGTAATGCAGTCCTGGGCTTCAGGCACAAGTTTCCTAGAAAATGGACTGTTCCACTGTGGCTCAAACTCCCTTATTTCTCTCTTCCTAAACAAGTTACTGTGGACAGAAGACTTCTGACTACAATAGGATTCCCCCAAGGTATGCATGGTAGGTACAGAGGTAAAGCTGCTTGCTGGTTTATTCTTTCCTGAGGATAAAACTGCTAAAACATGAAAATACACGCAAGTTACTTTATCCTGTGAGCTCCTGGCTATATTTATACTTCAGCTGGAGGTGTAACTGCAGCTCATGTTGACAGCTGAAATATGAGTGGCAGCTGGCCCCAACACTGCCTGAGCTTCTGACCTAGTTTCAGTCAAATTTTTTATTCTCCCCCCTCTTCCTATACTCTCAGGGAGTGTACAATGGGAGGGATATACTTTCTCAGGAAATAAACAATGGATGTACTTCCTTGATCCTGCCTGGCAACAGGCGTGCTTATTCCAATTGTTGCAGACCCCTGAGGTATCACTGCAAAATTTAGGAACATTAATGTGTTGTGATATTGCCATCCTAAGTTTGATTCTTATGGTCTTGCTACTGGTGCCTTTGGTTTGGCATTGCTGATTTTGTCCCATCATGCCAGGAGTTTTTCCAAGAAAATCATGCAATTCTCCCAAGGAAAAATGAGCAACACTTCTGGGGGGTTTTCACACTGCACCATTACTAGCACAATCTGATTTCTGCAGAGTGATGACGTTTTAGGATATGTGTTGTTGTTCCAAAAACCAGTCTGTTCTACAAAGGCTTTGCAGCACATCTGCAATGGCACAGCTGCAACAATACACTCTGTGGTGGAAGTGGGGCAGCAATATCAAAATATATTTAAAAACCTTGTACATCTCATATATGGAAAAGCCAAACCAGTGATGCATAAAAGAAAATGTTTCTTTACCCGTTTGGAAATGGTGTAAGGCGTAGGAATCTTGGAAAAGGTGAACTTGCACAAGGAATACACCTGTGTGGTAAAAAGAAGCAGCAGGTCACACATTCATCTTGCCCTTTCCAAAGGCAATCATGACAAACTAAAAGAAAGCAGAACTGCCTACAGAACATGTTTAGATACTTGTTCACTACATGTCTGTATTACCCATCAGATGACCCTGTGTCAAACTCAAAATTAAGAATAATGGTGGGACTATGACTTAGTTCTACTTAATTTTCTTAACAACCCTGCTTCCCACCCCCCAAAAAAAAGCCAACCAACCAACCAAAACACAACCAAAATCACCAACCAACAAAAAAAGCAAAATGGAAGCAATCTGCATTTTATTATTTTTTTCAGTGAAAAAAATCTAGCACTGATCATTATTTGACTCAGCAGTTAACAGAAAAACCCAATTCCTAAGTCAATACATAGAGAAGTAAAAAAAACTTTGAATCTTAACCAGGATCTAAAATAGGTTTATTTTGGATACATAGAGAGCCAATGATCTGCCTGTATATAGATACTTTTTTATTCCAGAAAATAATTGTATTTTTCAGCTGATTTTGTTACTACAAATGGAGAATATTATCAAATACTTCATCCAGTGGTTCCGCTCCATCACTCATAGCTTCCCTCCCCAAGATAGCAGTATTAATTCAGAAACACCCTTTTCATCAAATGTAGAAACAAAGGACACTTTACAGTTTAATTGCTTACAGTCATTATGAAACAACAGCACATACCCTGATGGTGTAATGGATGGTGTTTTGTTTCTCATACTGGGACACCACTAAGGTGAACGTATGGGAACCTGGAGAGGTCAGCTTTATCTTGGTCAGATAATGCGGACTGTTAATCCGAATGCCATCAATATAAGGAGGAGGATCAGCTAAAAAAGAAAAGGATGAACATTTTTTCCTGACCAAAAAACCTCCTAGCTTGGTAAACTTCTAAGATTAGACTGAACAGACCTGAGTGCTCTGAACAGATGAGAGCCTCAAGATTTACCCATAGAAAGGACAGTCTTAACATCAACTATTGTTTTCAGGAGAGGTACATCATACATGACAAGACACAAATTCTGTGCTTGAAAGTACAGCTTAAATCCCAAGACTTGCAAGGACTGCTTATCCCTCCCCCACCAATGTCACTACTCAAAGAAGACTGCTGTAATTATGCTGAAATTTCAAGAGAAAGATAATGCATGTTTAAGCACTCTTTGAAAATCTCTGAATTGTCTGCTCTTTCTCCGTTGGCTGGATAGTTCCAGAACGCCAGCTGCCAAAACTTTGGCCACCTCGTAAACAATACTTCAAAACATTTTAATTCCTTTAACTAAATCAAACACGCTTTCTGTCCCTCTCTCTTCAAATCCCTGTGATCACTACACAGATGCAGTTGCATCCCAGTACCAATGCACATGTGGTACTTAAAAAGATCCCAAATGTTTGCTTTTATAATTAGACAGTGTAATTTGTTATTTGGCCTCTAATTGGTTCTTTCCAGACTTCTTTTAATTTCATTGAAGCAGGACCAAGTCTAGCCAATTACTTCAATAGGCCCAGGATCAGGTCCTTTTATTTTCTTCCACAAAGCAACATGGGAGAGGGGAAAGGATTAATATAAAACAATAAGAAGCTTAGGAATGGGAAATCTCGGCCTTGCTGCCAAAGGATTAAGTTGCTTTGTTCTCATCTCATTTTAACAGATGGTTAAAAATAATACTGCAGCTTGACCAATCTATTTCCATGGAAAAAGGTTTTAAACAAGTTTGAGCTCGTGAGATCAGAAGTTTTTAAAAGAGTTTGTGTGGCAAGACAAAACATATAAATCATTCAGTTTTTGCTATTGGACTTGCCAGGCTGTCTCCTTTAAGCACCATTGAACAATTCCCTCTACTATACAATTGTGTTTGGGTTTGCTCACTTAAGAACATTTTCAGTGAGACACACGTGTAAAATAAGCACTGCTACAACTACCAGGAACACCAGAAGCAACTTGGGCATTTACTTCTCACAGAGGAGCTCTTGCAAAACCAGATGATGTCAGGTGTCAACAGATCTTTCCACAGAAGGACTTGGGTTCTCAGGGAAGCTTAGATGGGGGAATTGGTCAGCAGAGTTCACTGAACAAGATCAGATGCAAACAATGCAATGCTTATTAGCCATTCCAATAGAAAAAGTCCCATAAATTCCACTCCTTGGTGAAAAAGGCTTTAAAAATCTACTAAGGGAGCTGTTGTATGAGCAGCTACCTGAATGCAAACCTGGTTCTAAAGAGGTTCCTATCAGTAAAAGCAACCAGACAAATCCCACTTGTTTTAGGATGCACTTTCACTGAATAATTCCAAGGAATATTTCTAGCAATCTCTAACTTAACAGAAAGAATAAATAAAAAGATGATCTTACTAGATCTGTTTTAAAGCTTCAGTCTATCCATTCAACCTGGGCATTACATTAATAATCTGTGTCTCAGATCTGCTATCTCTTGAAATAAAGCTTGAAATAAAGAAGAAATACTTCTTCTCCTCAAGATAAAAATAGTATGACATATAATGACCAACAATGAGACTTTGATAAAATTTGAACATTTTTACCATTCCATACATGACACTTGGAAATATGTTGAAGTGTTCACCTATATTTCATAAGCTTGCTTAGGTACTTTACTAAGCCAAGTTCCTGGGACAATTAACCCTGATTATTTTCATTTTGTGGAAGCTGTAGACCTTTAAATAATTTCATAAATAGGAAATAATTATGCTATCAGAGAAATTAACACACAACATCTGTTCCCTCTAAGCATTAACTACTGGCACTGAAAAATAACCAGAAAAAATACAGAAAATGTTGCATTGAATTAAATGTCAGCAGAACTATGCAGACCTCTTGAAAGTGCTTACAGCATGTTTAGAATGGCCTATTCCTTCAGTGTAGACTTTAAGTAGGATCAAACAGAGCAAAACAATGATTTCAGAAGACTGACCTCTTAATGAGGCATCTAGTTTAAAAAAAAAAGTGCCTTTCCTCCCCAAAAAAATTCTGTGTGCTTCTTCATTTATTTATAACATCAGCTTCTTGACAATTAAGGTACACTAACCTGGATAGTAAACTTTTTTGCCATCAGTCTTGTATACAACCATTGTAATGAATTCCCGGTTGTGTGCAAAGTCATCCTATAAAAACAAAAACCACAAATCAGAATTGTGCAATTCTGTGAAACATCACAAATGCTTAATCAGAGTCAAGTACACCTTCTACCATCCCTTTTGATCACCACACAATATGATTTGATATTTGTATCTACTGGGATATCCAACAGAATTCCTTTTCAAATGCCTGATATAAACAAACATCCACTAACTGAACTTATTCAGGCCCCAGGATTCAAAGTTACTTCAGAACCTTTACAGTGGAATAGAATCACTTAGCTCAAATTTTACTGCGTTCCAACTGGAGGTACACGTACCTGCTGATTAAAAAAATTCCACATGTACACAGGCATATACAGCTGAAGACAGGCAGCAATATACTAACAAGAGAAAGCCATACAGACATTTACAGAAGCTGTGGCAGAGCTCGCAGCGCAGAGCCAGCACCTTGTCAGTGATGTGCCTGCTGAGCAGGACCCAGACGGCAGCACCACCCTGTGGACACTGCACCTCCAGCTTGTACTGAGGGTTGTTGGCCAGGCTGTAGGCATCCTTCACCGGGCCCTGCTTTGCATCCCACGTACTGAAAGTGATACAGATGTGTTATTAGACCATAAGAAACTAATTCGTGCTTTGAAATGAACTCCAAATCCTACAGATATGCAAAGTGTGATATTATCAGTAACAAGTTACCAAAGCCTAGTTTTCTACTGGAATCTATGGTAGTGGTTACATAACACAGTCATATCAGAAGCATTATCTTAGAACCTTGTTTTATAAATGAATTCGTCACTATACATGTATGATAATAAAAAATATTAAATACAAACAGCCTGGCTGGTGACTGCAACCACACAAAGCACAGAAAAAGCTTAACTATTTAAGCAGCCCGGGCTACACAAGCATAGCAATGGGTGCACACACCAATATTAAATGAAAAACACTTATACTTCTGTAACTGTAGAAATCTATCTCCTATGGTTGGTTTCAAAAGCTTGCCAAATTTTTTCCTCCTTTTTTTTCCTGAGGCAATTTTTGTTTTAAAATTTGCCCTGCTTCCTGTTTAGAAGGGGGACCTGCAGGAAGTGTTAAAGATGTTTGAGGTGTCCTGCTGCAGAATCTGCCTGTTGCCCTGTGAAGTGTCTAGACAAGAAAAACAAAGTGAGAAAAAACAAAAGGTGCTGATGACTGAACACGAAGTGTGGCACACTGATAACAGAAGTGTATACAGCTATTCCTAAGTCTCCTTGTCCCTCTCACACTTGTAAAACTGAACAGCATGTGTGGAAGGTTGCATTTAAAAAGCTTCAAATTATAACCATTGTTACTCTCCATTTTTTGGTAACTGCCATTGTGCTAAGGCTTTTCCCTACACAGAGGGAAGACAATCACTGATAACGTAAGGACAGACAGACAGACAGTAGGTGAGCTCTGACATTAGCATACACATTATCTCTTCTTGCTACATCACCACAATGTATTTTAGAAATAATTGGTGTGCAAAGATGGAAGGAGCCATTACAGATAAGCTCAGCAGTCACACTGTGGATGAAGGAGCTTGTGCAGAGCTAACACATGCAGGGATAGTGTGGAAACAGTGGCAAAGTGCAGTCTAGTGGAGTGGAAAAGTACAGAAACCCTTGTTTTCCAAAACCAAGACACTTACATACACTTATCCTCAAACTGGGAGACAAACTCCTTGAATGTAATGGATATTTGGTAAGAGACACTCACACTCAGAAAACAAATCAGCAGGCAAGGAAGATTATTTATGATAACTACAGCTGCTAAAACCCAGAACTGGTTAAACTACCCTGATGTCAGTGAACACACCCTATACAGACAACACATGCCACACAGTTCACTTGCAAGTGGCCAGAAAAATTAATTCCAAATAATAACTAGGTCACTTAAGCACTCTCTGGGCAATGCTTAGAGATGTACTGCACAAAAATCCAATTTTAATTCTGACAGGGAGACGTGGGACTGAAGTCAGAATCTGGTTACACAGCTGTAGTTGCACAGAAACATCACAAGGGTCACTGAGCTCCACTGATGTTATAGAAGTAATCAAAAACAAAGCCTGGGCTGACAAAGTGTAAAGTCAGGCTGAAAAGAACAGGGCTGGAATTCAAGCCCCTAGGTGTAACCTGGAAGAACTGAAAGAAGGAAACATCACAACAGAACACTTACTGAGATTTTGAAACAAAAATTTTATGTTTTGGACCAACCTGTGAATACATGTAGATTCTTTAAAAAGACTTGGGTTCCAACTCAAATAAATAACATCATAATACTGGCACAGGTCCTCCCAGGAAATCCAGAAAATGCCTGAAAAGGAAATGCTATTATTATTTTCTTAATAGATACCTTTTATTTGTTTCTCAGAAGTCTCTTTCTGAGCAAATGATACAGCTTATATAAGCACACATTTCTGCAAAATGTAGTAGTTATGTCTACACTGCCTAAATTGCTAAATTTAAGCTTGCCCCTCAAAGTTAAAGCAAGAAAAAACAAATTAGTCTGTGATTATCAGGGACTTTCTGAAGCTGTCAGAATGCTTCTCCATTCTTAAGCACTAAGCAGAAGGTATGAGAAAATCTGCTATTTTGAAAGAGACATCATTAGGCGATTCTGACCTGATTTCCCCTTTCCTAGGTTTCTAAAATAAAAAAAAATAAAATACAGAGTCAAACAGGTTCCTGCAATTCAACAACCTACTTCAGCAGTCATCCAGCACAATCAAATATTCAACCAACATGTGGGTATGTTTACATGTATTGCTAAGATACTTCGTCCAACACCTATATCACTTGTTTTTGCACTCTAAATTTGCTTTATCTTTGCAACATTCTCATTCATTTATTCTATTTCTCCATAGCTCCCTTAATTGCAACAGTGCCTGCAAACCAACAAATTCCTAGTGGAATGAACTTTTAAAATAGTAGCAGCCTTATAAATCATGTCTCTGACATAGGCAGTTGCAGATCTTGCAGCTCTAAAAAACAGTAATAATAACTACACAAAAACGAAGAAGAAAAAAGTGTAAATCCGATTAGAAGAAATAACTCCATTAGAATTACTAAGGTAATTTCATATAAAATTTTAACAACCAGATTCTACAAATTACTTACTAAATAAATTGGTAAATAAATAACAAGCTATTATGTCATAACTGTCACAAATCCAGGGCTGGTATTTTCATGTTTGAATCAAATGTTTTCATCTGGCATTTGCACAAGGCTTATCAATAAATGCTATAATCTAATGGATTTGGAGGCATAGTGTTGTAAAAACAGTGGCAGTGAACAAAAGGACTCCCTCAGAGATTTGCAGGCAGCAACTAGGACACAGTAAAATGCAGAAACATCTTTCTGAAAGTAAAATGCAGCTGATGTACCAGAAAGACTGATTTAAATACTGATTACAGTAAACATGTTTGAAAATTTTGCAGGGGGAAAAAACCCACAGGAAATCCATTCACGTATTAAAAAGCAGCATTGCACAGCTTATTGTCAGAATGTTCTCTTTGCACTGAACTCCCACATACTGAGACAGCACACTTAACCAAGGAGGTACTTTTTTGTCAATGAATTTGAGATATATATTTAACTTAACTAGATTACTTAAACCCCAGACAAACCTGAAACCACAGATTTAAATACACAAATACTTCCTAAACATTTGGACTATTTAGTTTCTAGTATTTGTTTTACTCTCCCTGAGCTTAAGCAGTCCTTTCCACCTTCCTGTAGGGATACATCACAAACATCTATACTATTTGAAAAGATAATGACTTTAAAAATCTTATTACCATTGTCTATTTTCTGAGCTGTTCTGGGATCAAAGTTCAAGTATTTTTGTAAATCTGGGGTCCAGTTTCTTGTGTCATTTTCACTGTATCGTCCCTTCCAACGCAAGTGGCTCCAGGGATTTTTTAGCTGAAGAAATCGAAGTCCCTAATAAAAACACAAAGTAAAATTGTCAATTCATCTTGTCACGGTAATTTTTACATATTGAAAATGGCTTTTATATGGATCACGAAAACACAGAATCATTAAGTTTTCTGAAATTTCCTAGTGGAGTCCAAGACAAAATATATTAGCCATTAGAGTAAAAAAATCAGTAGCAACCCATCTAGGGTTAACCTAGAAACACATGTAGGTTTCAAACAGGAGTTTGAAAACACCTTCAGTTTAATTTGATACCTTATATTCTCTTATATCCAAGACAGCATATGCATGGGTTGGAACTAAACCCCACTTCTCTCCTTCCTCTTCAGACATCACCCCCGTTGCTGTTGTGATAAGGACGTCTCCCTTGTGAAATCTGTTCAAAAAGAGGTGAAAAACTAGCTTAATTAAATCCCACAAGTTGCAATCTAACACTTGCCAGACACTGCAATAGCATGTTTGTACACTGCCCATTAGCATGACCCTGCTTTATAAAAACTGGGATATAGGGGTTTTTGTCAACAGAAATCCCTCCTGAAAAAAAATTTTAAAAAGTGGAACTATTTTTCTTTCACAATTAAGTATATCATTTCAATTCAAAATTATTATTTTAATATACTTTCATATCTTCATAAACAAAATTCAGCATTTATCAGCCTCAAGCTCAGTCTGTGTCACTTTTAAGATAGTGGATCTTTTAAGATAGTGGATAGTGGATCTTCATAGATCCACAGCTGAGCACAAATGTGATTTCTTCACCATTAAGTCAATGACTGCATATAGCAAATTATTAAGTCTGTCACACCCCCAGGACTCTGAAGAAGGAGAAGTTCATGCTTCTATACTTGTGCAGGTGTTTATACTCAAGTTTAGTGTTCTGAATAGCAATTGTTAATTTTGGAACAATTACTGTTGTGAAAACACACTAACATATTTCCAGCCTATGCTAAAAATCCAAGTCCATACTCAGTGTCCCTAGACAATTACTGGATCACTGGGACTGTATGGGTCAGCACATTTTCCCTCTAGCACAGGTGAACAATTGCAATGTTCCAATGGATAGATCCCATCCTAACTTCAGTCATACCTTCAAATTACAACACGGGAACATCTGAAAAATTGTTGACAGCTCTGAGAGTTCCTAAACAACTGAAAAAATTCTGTAGAAAGACTAGCATGGATGCAGATGTTTCAGGCAACAGAATAACCTCCTTCTACTGTATTGAAAGACATAAGACACTGGTTGCACAGAGCCATTTTGAAAGAAATCAAAGTAATTGGTATACCTGGAATTTATAATTTACAGCTGTTTCTTTCACCATAAGCAAAATAATAGAATAATTTATTTTGGACCTTTAAGACCATCAAATGCAACTGCTATGGTAGGTCTGAAAATCAGTTGCCAAGGACAGCAGATATAATATAGTTCTGGGGAACTGTGTGGAAACACAGAACACATACCTTTCTTCATTTTAAACACTTAACATATATTGTAACTGGTACCAGTTATAATATAACTGGTATATTGGTTCCAAACTGCTCTTCTCTGACTTTATATTCTATTTTCTTTATCAAGGAAAGGTTTATTTTTTTTATTCATACATATAGAAGAAGAATTCCATCATACAAAATTCCCCAGAATTTTAATCTGTTCTAACAAAGCCACCAATACCTCAATTTTTCTTCTTCCAGAAAGCATATGGAGGTTTTATAAAGCACAATTTGTAGCAGAACCAAAATGCTGTTGAAGTATCTGTGGTGACTGTACTGCTTTTACAGTGCTAACAGGTGCTAAACAGCAAGCATTTTAATTACTTAGGAAAGAACAAATGTCTACCTCTGATAAAGCATTCTGAAAGTGCTATCTTTATTGAAGGCTTGATTGTCAGAGTGCATAGCAATTCTTTCAGGTATCCAACCTGTCAGTGCATGGAGATCAATATTCTGAAATGCAAATATTCAAAAGAAATCAGAACAGATAATCCATATATAAACATATGATGGCTGTACACAACTTATAAAACACCTTGAAAGAAATCAAGTACACAAATTGCAATACAGCTCTACACATAAAAAGGTCAAGACTAACAAACAAAAAAATTCTTTGATTAGACAAGGACATTTCCATTTCAAAAAAAAAAAAAAAGCTGGAAACTGAACTGATTAAATAAACTGGAATTCCAGAGCAACAGAAGCATATCAGAATCATCAGTCATGCTCAATTGTGTGATGTGTTCTATTTATTTCATTGATTTACAGATTTTTAAAGCATATCTCAGAAGCACTATTTGGTACCTTGCTATTATATATGCATTTTAAATAATTTATGTTTTATTTCTGAAGCTCAGGGTTTGGGTTTTTTATTCTTTTTGGTAAAGCTGACACTGACATCTAAAGCATATTTTTATGGAAATAATCTCCCAACTCCTTGAAATATTGCTTAATTCCTATTCTTTTGCTTTGTACTCCTCAAAGCAAAAGCAGAGACTGTCTACGCTTGAAGTGTCAATAACCAGCATTGGGGGGTGGGAACACGAGGAATTACAAGTACAAGACAACCTGATTATAAGTAACCCCGATTACAGAAGGAAGCTGGAATACAGTGGAAACTGGAGTGGGCAGGAAAGGTGGAGATTAAATGTCACCAGTCAAGCTGTTTTTCCAGATAGCGAGTTAGAGGATGACAATCGGAATAAAACACCACTATTCTCACCAGCTTTTGTCCTTCAAAACAAAGCAGCCTGACACTTAAAAATGTGTGCCACATTTACAAAAGCCACATTTGTCTCCATAACAATTTTTCAAGAGGTAATGATTACCAAGTATATCGACCGAGAATGTGATTGTCAAGACACGAATTAACACCATGAATTTACAAAAAATATTTAAATTTGAATAGTATAAAGTTAAAATCTGAAAGGCTTCCTAAGTACCAAATAATGTGGGCTACTCACTTCAGCAAACCATCCCTCTAAAAGAATAACTTGCATGTCACTTCTATGATGTATGTTTACTGTTTCTTTAGTAACCACACTATAGAAACCCAATGCATATTTATGGAGATGAGTGGAACAATCTGATAAACAAACTTGCATAGATCAAAGTACTTACTTCCTCTATATAGACCTTCTATATGTCTAGACTGTTCCTTTCCTAGCTGACTCCATTACCTAATGAGGGAGAACTGCCCTATTTGTTGAAAGAGTTAGAAACCAAAATCAGCAGCATTGATGTGGGCAAAGAGAATTTGACTTCACCCAACACCTCCATCTAGACTTTATATAAACACTGCCTACCAACAAGCATCAATACTGTATCTAAGAACTAAGATTAACTTTGACCATCAAGATATTTTTCTCATTCTATTTTGATGGAATAATTTAATTAAGTACAGTTAAAAATATTTGTGAAAGAAAGAAACAGAAAAAAAATCTAAGAAAATGTCAAACCATAGACTTATCTCCCTAAGCTATTCACTTTGATTTTGCTAGAACGAAATTATTTTACCCATTATTATTTAAGTGGATTTTTTCCTCTTAAAAATAATCTCATACTTACAGAATTTGATCCAGGAAAATCATATCCTCCCATGACCTTCATGTAAGCCTTTTCTATTAGTGACACCCATAATTCATTCTTATTATTGGAATAAGAGCAGAGAAGCTCCCCACTATGATCAACAGGTAACTGGTCATCTATGATTACCTGTGTGAAATGAATGAAAAATCATCATAAATCTAATAAAGTATTTTGAAAGTAATCAGAAAATAAAATCATTAGTACCAAGCTTTTCAGACACAGCCAGACCTGACCATTATTCTCACATATGGAACCTCTATCAATCCTGTAGTGGTTTGCCCAAGTGATAAAGGAATTCCACTGCCAGCTCTTGATTACACTGATCTAACTGGCTGACATATGAGTGGCTGCCTTGACTGATGATGACAGTATACTCTCATAAAGTGTGCAATAGCTACTGCAAAAGGCACTTGCAGAAAGGTTCCATGCAATTACAAGCAGAAAAAGTAAAGAAAAGCCAAACAATTTTCCTCATCTAATTAGGAATCAGAGCATGGATGATGTGTTATAGCCAGCAGAGAAATAAATATTTATTCATCTTTAAGGAAACAAATTTTGTCATATCACTTTCATAGCCTCTAGTTCCAGATTTAAGTCTCTTCTCTTTGAAAAGGAAAAACACCTCAAAGCAGCAGCTCTGACAGTATTAACATTTCTTCTTTAAATAGGTACTATATATTCATCATTACAGAGTCTTACTGGGTATTTGCAGTAATCTGAAACAGTTTCTGTGACTAGATGTTTCAGTTTCCCGTTGGCACTGGTCCATTAAAATAGAGGCTACCAACACAGCACATTCTCTGGTCAAATCCTGTCTGTGCAGGCATGAATAGATCTTTTCATAGGAGAGCAAATGGCCATTCATCCTAACAAAAGGCAGCCATTAGGAGGTATTTTGGAAAGAATATTAAGAGCAAGGCAGATACAAAAATGATACTTTCCTGGAACATTCAGATTCCAGAATTTTGCAGCTCAAGGACTTCCTAACCCAGAGGTTGTATTTTAACAATTAAGAGCCTTTGAGGAGTTCCCCCTACTTCCCCACCCTATGAATATGACCACTCAACTTCTGAACTCTCATAAGCATTCATCAGTCACTGTGACCTGTGCTACAATTAAGTATGATGTGGAGAAATACATTATTTTATGTTCTTATTTATTACACTGAAAAGAAAATGAACTTGTTTGTGAAATTTTATCTTCAGGCATTTCCTCTTACTAAAAATCTGCAGAGCAAGGCTTTTCTTGATTAATCAGTTGAGTTATTCCTCTATGGTCATTTTATATCTATACTCTTCCTGATATCCCCCTCTATATTTTTTAATTCTTTCTAAGATGGAGTGGAGGAGTGCACATCTAATTCATAAATAGGGGATACACAGCTTTGTTCCTGTTTGGTTTTCACAATTCTATTAAGTAATATAAGGCATTTTTTTACATGAATTTAATGTAAGGCTGTTTGTATTAATATCTATAAAAGTACAGAAGTACAGACAGAAGAAGTATGTGGTTGCATACTTTAAAACCAAAAATGAATCTCAAAAAGGTTTAACAATTAAAAACTACTTTCCAAAAACACCTGCCTAAAGTTTTTGCTGTGCAAGCACTTCATAGTGAAGCTGATCAAACCTTTAAAACACATGACTTATGCAGTAACACTAGCAAGTTCCCCCAAAAATTTACCTTTCTAGGAACACCATTGATATGAAGCTTCACCATGTATTTACCACATGGATTATATTCTGGTTCTCCTTTCTTATTCTGAGGGTAAATTATACTGTTAAGAGAAAAAAAAAAAAAAAGAAAAGGAGGAAATTATGATATAAATTACTTGGCTGTACCTACATTTCTGATGATAACAGTGGGATTAACATACTCCTCAAAGCACATCTGAAGTTAGACTCCAGTGTGTGTATACATACCTATATTGACAGAAGTTATATCTTAGACAGGAGTTCTGTGATTTTAAAAGAATTTTGTAACAAACTATGCTTAATTAGTTAAGGAATGTTTGACTATGATTTTAGCTGGCTTTGATTTAAATTCGTGCTGGCTGCATATCAGAAGAAAAACCTGAGATATTATCTCACAGCACCTGCAGAAAGGAACTCCATGAACCCACACCCCTCAGAGAACTCAATCAACAGGTGAAGAACAAAATTCAATAAAGAATTGCTTAATGGTTACCATATAACTAGAGATAATAAGATGTCATAGAAAAAGAAAGCTATCTTGAGCAAGTTAAGGAGTCAAAGGCTTATACACCCCAGAAAACCTGATTAAAACACTGCAGGTACAGTAAGGGAGCCACTTCATAGGCTTGTAACACCCCAGGAAACTTAATCAATGGTTATTGTCTCACCAGGACAGGAAATTTAATAAAGTGCTGCTTGGCTGGATAAAACTTGGGTTATCCATTAAACAAAAATAGATGAGATGTTCTGGTAGTAATAAAAGAAACAAAACACCTATACCATGATGCAATAAATTGGGCAGGGTTTTGGGAGTACCTATAAAAAATCTTGAATATTAGAGCTTATATAAATGTCTGAAAACTTGTTGTTTCTTTGAACACGTCTGTGTTGACTACATTCACAATCTGTTCCCAATTTTGACTCAAAATTTTTATTAGGAATGTTTATCTAACAGCTTTTTGCTGTTAGACTAAAACCTTTTGTTTCAATATTAAGTTGGCTTCCAGCTTAGAAGTGCTGAAGCCATGAGTCCAAGGGAGATGAGTCCAAGGGAGATGAAGGTGAAACAAATGCTGCTTTTCATTGTGTACAGCTGTCACAGAACATACTGCAAAAGCCTGGCAGTATTAAGTCTGCAAAGATCTTAGAAAGCAACAGCTACTTACCTCGTGATCAGTTTTTTGTTGTATCTTCTTTCATATGCTGCACTGATAGCTAGTGATGCCACGAAAGAACAATCTGACACTATTGTCTATAAAGAAAAGAAAACCAGTGAGGACATTTAATAAAAACTCAGATACTGAGAGATGAATGCAGTATGTGGAGGGAAGGAAAACAGTCAGTTAATAATTCCCTTCAAAAGGGAAGGATTTTAACCAAAAGAAGCAAAGCCACTAATAAAGAGGCAGAAAAAATATGCTTGCTCAAAATGAGGCCCCTAGAGAGCAATTTTTTTTCCATTTATTTAACCTCATAAGAGCCAAGGAAAGCACTCTCATATTCGGGGATTCCTTTTTGAACAATGAAGTGCCCCATGAAAAACCACTAGCAGCACATCTTCTTCCTTGGGAACAATTTACCTGCTTTATGCTGAAACTTGATACAGTATAGATCATCGTAGGGTTATTTGTTATGTCATCTGGTCGCACCCACTTGGCAAACATTGCTTTCTGTTTGGGGGATAATGGTAGCTTCCCACATTTATCACTAGATTTAAGAGAGAGAAAAAGTAGGAAAAAATCAATAGCAGTTTAGAAGACCTTTTTATGGTATGTGCAGTCTTAAATATGCCAGGTAGATGGTGCAAAATATGCACAGAACAATTACAAAGCTGTAAAACAAAAGCTATTTCAAGGTACACTGCTTCTAAGTTTGTGAATTTTAAGGGAGAAAAAGGCAAAATCGTTACAAAGAAAAAAATCAACCAATCCCAAATGTCTTTGTCTATTATGGCTATGTATCTTAACTTATTATGATTGCTTATGAATGAAAATCTAGCTGTTATATATCACTCTTTCTTGGAATAGCCCTTTACAAAGGAAACAGCTATCACCTGCATTTTACAGGCAACTGAGCTAAACTCATTAGCATGGAGCAGCATCAGAAAACAGACTCAAGCTGCCAGCCCAGCCCAATGATCAAAAAAGACAAATATATTACTATCCTCATAGGCTTGAAGACATAGTGCAAAAGTACTACAGAGCAGGATCAGCTTACAATAAAGTTTTAAGTTTAAAGTGGAAGAAGAAAGTGGTAGTATTTAAATATCTCTGCCTGAATTATACTTAAAAGCCTATGTAAACAATATTAAACCCTGAAAAAGAAAATACAGAAATACCAAATATGGAAAGGTTTTGAAAATAAAAACAAAAATGAAGTTCAGCAACTGAAGCATACTTACGAAAAAGGCATAGGGAAGGCAAAACGTTCCCTCAGATCAACACTCATGAAAGGTACATATTCAATGCCATTAATCTTTGAAGTCTTCCTGCAAGTCAGAAGAGAAACAACAAAAAAGAAGAGTTACAAACCTATCAATCATCTTCTGAAGATTAACTTGCAGAAGGTAACAATAAAATAGGTTTTTAAAAACTAGTAATACACAGTGCTTCTGAAAACAAGACCACTACCTCTTGAACATTATATATTTGATAGTTTTCAAAAGTCACAATTTCAGATAATGGTTTTATGGATTACTTGTAGCCTATTTCACCTATAATAAAAAGCAAAGTAAAAGGAACTGGATGGAACAGAATGCAGAGTCATATAAAATATTATGCTCCTTTTATTTTCAGTGAAGTAGCAGTTGAATAATCTATAAAAACAACTTTGCACTTTGGCCTCTCAGAGCCAGACCTTCCATGAACTCATTTTGGAAAATCTTAGACTTACCTGAGTACTTCAATCTCCTCTGCAGTGTATCTCTGACCTTGAGATTCACTAGCTTGTACTGCTCTGATTGTCTGTGGTTTATCATTTAAAGAAAAATCAGGTCCCAATGGAAAGAACGTTCTGACTGGCTGATTTGGTTTGGCTGCAGTTGACTTTTCTTTCTGTGATGACTTTGACATAGATTCCTTCAGTGCTTCTGCTCTAAAGCAAATAAAGAATGCATTTTCTTTACAACAGTGATAAAAATATAATTACAGTTCAATTATTGATTTTCTTGGTTCATGTTCCCACATATGTTAAACGGAATGAGCAAATACCAACACTACTTTTTCTAAAAAAAAAAATCGATTTCTGATGCTGGTACTTCTTTACTTTTCTGTTATTGAATCAATTAAAATATAGCATTTCCAATTTATACAAGCTACTTTTGACAGAACCCATTAGAATTTTTTTTGCCTCTAAATTATCCTAATAGGAGAATTTGTGTTAGTTTTCATTATGTGGAATCTCAGAACAAGATCACTGAAACACTGGGAAAAAATTGATCTGCATCCTCTCATACTTTCCAGATTTATTTTGTCTAGTAGGTACAATGGTAGTAAAACCCATGGGTATTCTCAAAACCCAGACTTTCAACTGCTTGAACACTGTGTATACAGGATCCATATTTTGTTACTGCTGCATTAAGGTTCTGGATAGTCACACACACATGCAAAATATTGGGATTTTTTTCTGAACACAGACTGAGAAGTGCAAAAACCCAGCTTATACTGAAATATAGCCAAACATAGCCTGGGATTCACCACCATAGAGCTGATTTTAAAAGAGGTACACTGACCTCATACTTGTGTAAATTGTTTCAGAGATGTCACTACACGTATCCTATCTAATTAGATTGCTATTGTAAAGAAAAATGTTTCCCAGTTTCCAAGCTGTCTTCCTTATGGAGGGGCACTGACACCTTGACTTCATGCTAGCCTGAGTTAAGCAGCTTTTATAGAGGCCAATAATTATAGTGCTCTGGATTATATCTCTGAAGTACTGCATTTGTTCTAACAAGCACACAGTCCTTTCCTATTTCTGCATGTCCCAAGATTCCCAGAGGGTTGTCACAACAGCTGCCACATTCAGCAGTGAAGCAGCTGGCAGCTAGCTCCAAGGTGAACTCTGCAGGAGCTTAGTCCACACAGAATCCACACAGACATGTTAGACTGAGAATCCAACTCAGAGGGTGCACTTAGATCCAACAGCAAGTATGTTTACTAACGTCAGCAGTACTCACCTATCCAGTGCTTGTCGAGCCAGTTGTTTCAGTTTGGACTGGAGGCCAGCTTCTGAGGTTTCAGTAGCCTAAAGTGCAAAATTAAAGAAAAATCTACACATCCAAAAACCACCAACACGTTTTATCACAGTTGTCATACTTCTAGATTACAGCAAAGAGTAGCTAGCTATTTCTTCCAATTCTCTTTTTGAAATGAGCATTTGTTTGTTGTTGTTTTTTTTTTTTACTCAGCATAAAAAAATATTATGTAAGTAAATACCATTTTGCTGTTCTAGTGCAATTTTGATAAAATGGAAGTTATGTCTAAAATCCTTCTGCATGGAAAACAGTGCCTACACAAAAAGAATTGCCAGAAGAATTAATTGTATTAAAACACTATTGGCAGAAAGAAGACATAACAAGATGTTGCATATACTGCTGAGCTTGGATGTGTTCCGATTCTTTCCCCAAATGTGTTAAAATGATCATGGTAACTTAGGAAAATAAAAATTAAATATTTACTTTCATAAAATAATTTTGTTTTCAAACAAACAAGATACAGGTGCAAGAACAACATTTTTAACTTGCAATCAAAAGCATAAAATAACCTAGGAGAGGGTGACAAAGATGTGAAGAGTGATAACTTCTGTTCCCATTTGGGAGGTCATCTCTGACAGTTTATACTTTTGTCTTCCTTACAGATGAAGCACAGCTTCTGCAGCCAACCAATCTGCAGGAGGTACAACCTGAGGTGTGGCTTCTCCTGTGGAATCCACAAGCAGGTTTCAGGTTCTAGCTTTGTACCTTGACCAATTATTCCAGGTCAGGGATGTCAACTGAGGATACAAAAATCAAGATACTCTCACCCCAAGGAACAAAACTAGAAACATCCTCTGTAAGCAACTAATTTAATATGCAAATAAATAACACTCTGGGGTTCCTGACTGGAAAAGACTTTTAAAGATTTATGAAGGTAAGTAGTGGAGATGGAACACCAGCACACTCATCTAGGAATCAGCCACAGAAGAGGGGTAATGGTTGCTCTCTGAGTACTTCAAGGGTAAGGAAGAAACAAATCTCTCTCCCTGAATACACTGAGGAGAAAGACAGGAGTAAAGCTTCAAGATAACAGTTCCTTAAATTTCCTTTCATCCTGGGAAGAAGAAAGTACTTTTGGGTCACCCCAAGGGACAAACCTTACCATCATGTCAATAAAAGAATATGCTAGTCAAGATTAAAAGAAACTTCAGCAGTATCTTGTACCGAATGAAATACCCAATAAATGTAGTTGTTAATATGAGATATTTTCAGACCAACTTCAGTAATATTTGCATGCACTGACACAACAGAAGGAGGAACATAGAGAAAAAGGAGCATGCTGCCACAGTAAGAAAATGAAAATGTTCTGCTCCAATAGCTCAAGTGGAAAAACTAGAGCAGCTCTACTAACTCTTGATCTTGTTGCACTGTATCACCAGGGGTTTTAGCCTAGGTAAAACCCGTTAACATAATTCAGAGGAAAGGATTTACTCAAGCATGTAGCAACAGTAATATAATACCCTCAACAACCTACAAATATTTTTACATTTTAACATTGATAAGAAGAGAAAGAAAAACAGACTTGGTGGAGTTACATTATGATGGTGAGCTCTTCTTGTAATGAGTTAGTTAAGGCAACTGGACTTAAGGGAGAAAAGCAGTACCTGTAATTATATTCTTCACTGTTTATGTAATGGCCAATTCATCCTTATTAATTTCAGTGTGTATTGAATTCACTCATAACAGCTTTAGTGTTAAACACTTGAGTAATCAAGTAGTATTAGTAATAGTTTTGGCATCAGTAGACTGTTACGTCTTCAAAAATGTTAAACACACAAATTTCCCTTAAGTGACTTCCTTTAATGAAGTCAGAAATTAATACAGCTGACACATTGGCAAGTCATCTTTATTTTTAACCACTTTTAATGTCTGTTTTTGTGGTATTTGCTCCAGGGCAAAAATCAACACGAAAAATATTCCAGTTCAGAAAAAAGCCACATAAATGACAAGTCCCCATCAATTTACAGTGTTGTATAGCAACATAACAGAGACTGGAAGAAACACTAAAAAAATACAGTGAAACAACCAAAAAAAAAAACAACTTAAAAGGTAGTTTTTACAAGTACAGGTACTCCATTTTCAAGCCAGTCTTTAAGGGTCAGTCACTTATGAGAGTGGAAGAATTTCTTACCATCACATAATTCCACCAAGTTAACCTGTAGCTTAACATACTGTTTTCAAACAGAGTTCCACTGCTTCTGTGTACAACTCTATAGCTTCTTCTGCATTGCCTTTATCATCTTCATCAAAAGCCTGTGTAACTAGGAAGTGAGCACGTTCCAAGTCCAACTGTTGTTTTGACTTCAGAGGGTCTGTCTTCTGTGATTGAACTAAATGAAAAAAACAGTATTTAGCCTTCTACAGCAGCAGACATTCAAAAACATCCTGAACATGTCACCAAAACATTAACAGCTCTAATCAGATGATTAATGTCTCTTTCTTGTCTGGTAAGAAAATCTTTCTAAACCTTGCTAAAAACATCTATGCAAGGGCAAGGAAACACCATCACACTTCCCTGAAGCAGTGGTTATCTTCCAGGATACTTCAGATGTGAAATAATGCAAATAAAATCTCTTTCATACTACATGGAGAACAAGGATGTTTAATTATGTAAAATATTGCATCATTTGTGAAAATACATCACCTATGACAATATACTTAGGTGTTCATGTCACTTAATACCTTTATTAATGACCTTTCTCGCATTTGCTCTACAGATGTGGATCCTCAGAATATTTAAAAGCAAAGAACACCCACACCCAAGTCCTTGGCAAGTCAGTCTCTGCTTAATTTATGATGTATCAGAATTCAAAGCACTGATGTGCTGATTGTATTTGTGGTTCTTCAGAAAGGACAAGAAAATCAGAATACTAAAAACAGCGCAAACACCATTTATATGTATTTCACAGCAGCAAACAACTTTCCACTCAATTAATTTAAGCAGAGGTTTAATTAGAAAGCTCCTTACCCACCTGCTGAATGGAGAGCTTGAACTCTCTCCAAGTACTCATTTATCTTTTCTTGAATATTTTCCAAGTTGGACCCAGCCATCCCAGCATAAATCAATGCTTGTGCAGCTTCCTGCAGGGAGAAGAATTGGAGACAAAGTTAATGTTTGCTGCCTAGAAAATTACCATAAACAGAGGGCCTACAGCAGCCATGAGTTGCATGAAAGCAAGCCCCTTACATTTACAAAAAGACTCAGTGGCTGCAGGGAAATTCTGCTCAAAAGAAAAAGTTTCACGTTA
This sequence comes from Chloebia gouldiae, assembly GCA_003676055.1. NCBI lineage: Eukaryota > Metazoa > Chordata > Aves > Passeriformes > Passeridae > Chloebia > Chloebia gouldiae. The sequence goes on from QUSF01000003.1 coordinate 40,710,033, forward strand.
CAAACTAGATTATATTTAATTTCTCACATCCGGGACAACCTATAAGACTATAAAAACATTCAGAAGTTCTGTATGATCAGATTTTAGGCCTATTTATATAGTAATGTATGAAATCAGGAGATTTTAAGTAAAACTCTTCAAGCATGGACTGAAATCAGTTTGGTTTTAAAGTTGAGGATTTAAGATTAGGAGAAAAAAGTAGCTATTCCAGTTATTTGCAGTTAATCTGGTAATAACAAAAGTAAACAAATATATAAGCTTTTTAAAATCAAATGCCAAGAATTTTTGTTTAGAAAGCGTTTTTTAAAATTATTATTACTCCAGATAAAGCTATTCAATCTGAAACATCTACAAATGTGAGGCTTCCTAGCTTCTCAAACCTGTTTTTTTAAATATTTGTAGGTACACAAAATACTGGATGGAAGTCTGCTTTCAGGAGGGAGCGTAGGCCTCTGGCTCAGAAGCACAGTACATTACCCACATTAAGGCTTTTTCCATCCTGTACAAATCTATTAAGAAAAAACGCCTTCGGTTGCATAAGCTGTCTATCCCTTCACTGAATTTATGAAAAAAACATAAGGGTTGGCAGGGTTGCAATAAATAGCCAGAGCTGAGACAGTCTCTGAACCATATGGAGAATCAACATTTGTCACCCCACAAAAATGACCACAGAAACCTTGTTTTGTCCTCATTATTGACATGGGAAAACTCCCACTTTTGTGGCAGTGCTCACCTTCCCACCAGCAGCAGAGGAGGTGGTCGGGTAGCAGGCAGGCTGGGAGGGCAGAAAGCAGAAGAGTAACTAGAGAGCTGCTTCACAGAGATGGTGCTCAGAGGGGCTGCCCTGCACAGGGCAAGCACAAATCCATGGCCATGGCTCCCTTGTGTGTTTTATGGCCATTATTTTGGTCAAGTTTAGCAGTTTGCTCCCACAGCCATCTTTTGAGTTTGCCCAAACTTAAAACTGATCCTGATACAGCCTGTATTTGTTATCAGGATGAATTTTCACTGAGAAACATCACAGAACCTAGTACTGTGTGCTCCCTGCCAGCATCCATCTCCGTGTTACATCACACAAAACATCCACAGCCACTGAACAGTAAGCAGAAGTACCATTTATATGCAGCAATTAACTACCATTAAGGTCTAGCACACAACTATTTTTTGCAGGGGAAAAAAGTACACTACAGTTATGTGCTCAAGGGATGGGCAGATTTATCTGTGACATACTTCAAGTACAGACTGACAAAACAGGTGCTGTATCACACATGTACGTGGTCTACATAAGAGGCAAAGAACAAATCTGGATCGCCAAACCAGTGCTACAAAACCAGTGTATAATTTATGTTGCTTCTGTGATTTCAAATACAATTGGTTTTGCCTGGTTTTAAGATATAAATATAACTTAAACAAGTCTTTAATAAACCAAACCTGCAAAGGACTGCAGCAGATGACAGAAGGCTTGTGGAGCCAGCATGCCAGCTGTTTCCAGTGACCAGATGGATGTGCAATTCAGACTTAGCATTTATCTCTCCAATGTCACTACTGTTTGTCACAGACACACTAAGAAAACTACTGATCAGTCTGCAAGCTACTAAAGGCTGGTCAACAGCCAGACTCAGCAACAGCCTTCAGCAGTTTTGGCTGAAGTCATCAGTGTCCAAATATGATCCTGACATTTCTGCAGAGCACCATTAATTAGCAAACTGCCCGAAGCTGGCTCACATGCAGCACTGCTCTAGGCATCTATCAAAGTTACATGGTAGCAGGAAGCCAAGCACACCTGCTAACCATAGGAACTCCATTCACACATTTTAGTGTTGTCTATAGCAACAACTGTAGCATTTTCCGTATTTCATCCTTAAGGGCAAGTTCCTGCAGAAGCCAGGTCAATACCCAAACTTTCCCACATGCTTGGTAATTGCACCAGCGGGCTCTGAACTTCTTAGAGCAGTTGATAAGAAAGATGGTGACAGGGCAGAGCTTATTTCTGCTGTGCTGGAATAAATGAATAAATAAAGTATCCCTGAAATAATAAATGACATTTTGCAACTATTTTGTATAATCTAACATGGCAGTGATTCTTCAGGCAACATCCAGAAAGCCAAATGTATCTAAGTTACTCTATTGTCTCGCATAGCTTCGAGTGCATCAAGAGTGCCATGAGTGCATTTTTCCACTTAGCAAGATTATCACCTGTATACAGTATGCAAAGAAGATTTTCCACACACATGTATGTTACCAGGGTGACTATTTACACAAAAAGATATTTTCATTCTGAATAGCATGGAGTAATTTTTTCCACATAAAAGGAGAAATACACAGTACTGCACATGGTTATCAGACCATGCACACACACTGCTGCTAATGAACACAGAGCTCATTGGCGTTATTATGGGCAACTAAAACGTTTGTATATATAAGGTTTACATATATAAATTTAGCCCCCAAAAAATTAACAACTAGGTTAAAAAAAAAAAACCAAAACAAAACCCTTCTTCCTATTCTTTCACACTTATATGCATAGGCCACCAAGATAGTAACACCATACTTTTTAAACATTTCACAGACACCTTGTACTCATTAAATAAAAGGGCAACTAAAGATCCCTTAACAAGTTATTGGAAGAGAATGATTTTGTCAGGATAATGGAATCAGTAGAATGATTACTGTAATAAGGATAAACAGAGACTTCAGAGATCCCTTCTCACAGGTGAAAAGTCAGTCAGATAGGGAACTGTAATGTAACTTTACTACACATAAAACAACAAAATGAGACAATTTACACAGGTGAAAAATGCCTAATGGCTGCACAAAAACCACTAAATACTAGCAGTAAGCCTACAGATATCGAGCAAGACACTGAATCAACCTCATTACACCCTTAGCTACACCAACCTGAAACTCTACTGAAACAATCAAATCTGATCCCTAACGGAAAGAATATTCACACGACGTTAAAAACGTATCACTGATAGCTTGTGATCTGAAGCTGTCTTACTGCTGAGCATCTTGTATTTCACCACAGACCTCTCTATTTATTTGGTGACTGTACAAGAGAGTTGCTCCCAGCTGCACACCAGGAGCGGCAGTATGCCCACTTGTAGTTCTCCAAAATGCACAGCGCTTACACAGCGAGCATAAAACTGATCAGTCTTTCTGGCCTGGCAGGGCTTGGGGAGAGGCCAGGAATGAACGTGTAGAACCAGCGGGGCAGAGACATTTTTAGGTCACGGTGAATCTTCCCAGAAGCACAGAAGGGGCTGTGTCTCCAGCGGCTGGAAGAAGCACCCGTTCCCGTTTTTAAGCAGAGTGCCTGCAGTGCTACCCCCAAGCCTGTCGGTAAACATCGGCGCACGGGCAGCGCTCGTTCCCACCTAAAAACAGGACGCAGGGAAAAGGCGTTTCGCAACTCGCCCTGAAGAACGCGGCTCCTGCGAAGACTGACAAACTTTCGACGCTCACGCACGTCCTTCCGCCCTCGTCTGGGCGGGCACCGCCTCGTTTTCCCCGGCCCGAGCAGCTCGCTCCCGGGGCACACCCGCCGGGCAGGGCGGGGGCGGCCGCGCTGACCCGGCGCGTCTCTCTCGGCCCGCAGGGCCGTGCCGGGCCGCGGGGGTGCGAGCGCTCCGCTCCGGCCCTCGGCGGGGCCGAGGGGGCAGCAGGAGCCCTCCCGCCGCTCCAGCCCATCATGCAGCCCGCGGCGAGGGGAAGGGGACAGCGGCGCCCCGAGGGATCCGGCGCGTCCCCGCCGTACCTTGTAGTAGAAGACCGCTTCCTGGTAGCGCCCGCTCTGGTCCCGCTGCACCGCCAGCTTCGCGAACTTCACCGCGTCCAGCTCCAGCGTGGTGGCGTCCATAGCTAGCGCCCTCCCGGTGCCGGCGGCAGCGGCGACAGCTCCCGTCCGAGCCCACCCTGCCTCTGTCCCTGCCTCTGTCCCCGCCTCCGCCGGCACCCCCGCGCCCGCCCGGCCTCTTCCCCCGCCTCCCTGACCCCCGCCGCGCCCGCCGGCCGCGCCTCCATGTCTGGTCACGCCCACCGGCTCCGAGCGCAGCCGGTCCGCCTCGTTTGGCCACGCCCACCGCGGTCCGCGCCCGCGCGCTCCGGCGGCGCTGCGCGTGCTCGGGCGCGCGGGGGCGGGCGGGGCCGGGGAGGCGCGGGCGGGAGCGGCGCGCGCCTGCCTGAGGCGCCGGAGGGGCGAGCGCGCGCAGGGAGGTGGTAACAGAATTACAAAATCACAGAATCACAGAATCAGGCTGGAAAAGATCTCTGCGGTGCTCGAACCCTAGCCATGACCGAACACCACCGTGTCAAACAGACTGTGGCACTAGTCCAGCCTTAAACACCTCCAGGGACGGTGATTCCACCACCCCCCTGGGCAGCCCATTCCAATGTTTAATCACTCCTTCGGTGAAGAAATTCCTCCTGATGTCCAACCTGGACCTCTCCTGGCACAGGTTAAGACTCCATTCTCTTGTCCTGTCGCTGACAGACCCCGCCTGGATGCACCCTCCTTCCAGGCAGGTGTGGAGGGCAGTAAGGTCCCCCGGGAGAGGGGAGAGGCTCTCCTCCTTTTCCCCAGGCTGGGCACCCGCAGCTCCCTCGGCTGCTCCTCACAGGATCTGTGTGCCACACCCTTCACCAGCTCCATCGCTCCATTGTCTTTCTGGCACCTCAATGCCCTTCCTGAACTGATGGGCCCAGAACTGGACACAGCACTCAAGGTGTAGCCTCAGCACTGCCGAGTACAGATGAAGAATCACTTCCCTGGATTCTTCTACCATCCCTTCTCTCCCACGGTTGTCAGTCAAGGGTGAAGGAAAAAGGAGCAGCTCAGGGTTTGCAGAGTGGGATTGTTTTTTTTTCCCCATTTTTCAAATTTTAATAGAGATGGACATGGTTAATCCCCCTGAGGCAGGGTTTTCTAGCCTTTAAAGGAGAGCATTTTCAGTATGCATCTCTTTGTCATATAGGTGAAAGCAAACAGAAAAACCCGTGTTTATTGTTCTAATCCTCATTACAACAAACAAACAAAAAAAAACAGGTTAGCAGTTTTGTAACCTAGATTACCTAGCTAGGATGTTCAGGATTTTCTTTCTTTCTTTTTTTTTTTTTTGTTTTCTTTTTCTACCATAAGAGGCAGTTAGAGGAAATCTGAGGGGTGGGATTCTTGAGGAGTGGGGTCCTTCCACAAGGGAGGGACATAGTAAGTGGTAAGGGGAACAGGTTGCAATGGGAGAGGTTTCATCTTGTGATAAGAAAGAAAATTTTTATAGAAGCATCGACCATTTGTTGGAACAGCCTCCCTGGGGACATTGCTGGAGGTTTTCAAGAGGGTATAGGCAGGTTGCTAGTCTCATCTATGCTCCCCTTCCCACAGAATGTTGGACAAGGTTCCTTCTCACCTGGATAATTCTGTGATTCTTCAGGCTATTATTTCTGCCCGAAAATACAGCTTATTGCAAGGCATTTTTTTCATGAGATATAAAAATACTGTCTGGCAAGTTGTTCTGCAGCTCTCCTTTTGTGTGTGTCTTTTCAGCCTATTTTCTGATTATAGATTTAGTTAGAGGTGCAGCTAAATGCAGAAGTACTAGGTACTGAAATACTGAAATCTGTTATTTTCCCTATAATTTTCTTAAGTACAGAGTTAAGTGTTCCCATTCCATCTTCTCTTCCTTAGCTGTTCTGTGCTTTACCAACTGCACTTATATAAATTCAGTAACATTTAGTGCAAAAAGGAACTTTGTTTTTGTGATCTGCCATGTAGGGGGAAGTTCTTGTGTTCTTCATAGCTTTCCTTTTTGGCTGTGCTCCTTATAAAGTTATTTGTTTTGAGTTTTCTTTTTCTTTCAAAGTATATTTTATGGATTGTGTCTGAGCACAGAAAAGATTCACATTACACTAAAGGGTTTTTCTGAATAAAGCTCTATTTTTTCCATATTTCTTTAATGATTCTATGAAAATAAAGAAGTTTCAGTCAGGGTCTGCTTCAATCTGGTGTTGAGACATAGTGGTGTAACTTGCATAGCCTAAAATTAATTTGTGTATCATGGCTTCAGATTAACCATTAATCAAATGCAACTCTGCAGTATTCAGAGTGACATGCATGATGAAAAGGAGGCTGAACTGAGCAAACCACAGATAATGCTGTTCCTTACTTAAATCTACATGCCAAAACAACTTATTCTGTAACAGAAGCTAAGACCTCTTCCAGCTAATCAAAAATGTCACTTTGAAGAATTATTTTTTCACTATTTGATGGTCACTATGATTGGCCCTTTTCAGATAATAAATGGCTTGTGTGTTTCTGTTTCTTATTAATCCTCTCTAAAATTCTGCAAAAGGCTTTTAAATGTACAGAAAGTACAGTAAGTTATTAAGGTCATGACTGCAGCTAAGACTTCACACATATAAATTTTTTGCCTTTTGCACATAGTGGTTTACTTTTGAAGCCAGATATTAAAATTGGCCCATTTTCTTTCTAGATGAATAAGAAAAAATTTCTTTCAATTCATGTTGATATATCCTAGACATTTAAATTTTTATATGGTTAACTCTTGCCTCCCAAGATGCTGTGCAGAAAACCACTTCCACTAACTAAGATTATTAAATCCCTTTTTCCACTGTCATAAATCCCAGTTCCACATCCAGGTGCTCCTCTGCCTCTTTGGTGATATTTGCTCTGAGTATCCCTTACTTCCTACATTTTACTTGCCTTATGTGCCTTCCTTCCTAATCTCATCTTATGCTTGCTTTCCTTCTTTCCTGCCTGCCTTTTGCAGTCAATATTCTCTGGAAAGATCATAGCTTTATATGTTATCTTAATATTATTCCATCAAGCCCATGCCTTTTTGCAGAGGCAGTATCAGATGAACAAATTCAGGTCTTTGTTTCTGTGTCATAGATTTTCCTCGCTAACAAGACAGAATCAGTTCATTCTTATTTGTTCTTCCTCTGAAGATACTTTTGTCCCTCTTTTCCTTTTGTCTCACATAATGCTGTGATTTGCCCTCTCCCAGCTCCTCTTCCTGCCTCCTGATTTTGATTCATGCTTCTCTGCCTCTTCTCCTCATTTTTTCATAGGGATAGACACTTGCATGATGGTCATGCTTCTTACCTAAATTTTGCTTATTGCCATACCTATTTTCATTTGACTGCAGCCAAAGCTTTTTAATGCTTTATAATGCTTTCAGTGCTTCTCCCTACCCCAAGCACTGGAAACCCCAAAGGCACAAACCTTTGATATGGTCTGGTCTGTGAATTCCTCCACAGTTGCTTTCACTCTGTTGAGGCAATACAGAGTCAGAACAGAAGTTACTCTGGTCCTTTATTCCTCTGACTGGAGTGCAGCTGGTGCCTGTTGAAAGAGCACAGGAACAAGATAAAGTCAAAGTAGTGTTTTGTCTCAGCTTCCCGTAGGGAGTGGGTTGAACTCACATTATTGCCTCTGATACTGCTTGCTGGGCTTATTTTCAATTAATTAGTGTAATTGTTGCTTGAGCACATTTTGATTTTGGCATTCAAAATATTTGTGGGAATGTTTAAATTTGTTGTACAACATTACATTAAAAAAACCAAACCAAAAACCAAAATAATAAACCAACTTCCGTGCTGTTTCTTAATGCATTTTCCACCCTTTCTCCCCTTCTTATAAAAAATTATGATCCTATCACTCACATCTTTTAGTTTGCCCATAATTTGTGTTCTTTACTATATCTTTCTACCATTATTTTGTCACACATTTAATCTCTTTTTAATCTCACAATGTTTCTTTTGACATGGAGTGACCATGTGTACAGTACTAGAGTTGTCTTATTAATTTTGTATCCTTGTGCATTGTTTTATTCTGTTTTAATAATGATTCCTAACACTCTATTTACACTTTTAACCACTGCTTAGCATTGACCCAAGTTCTGAGCACTCTGCAGAATGACTCAGCTTTTCTGAGAAAGGACTGATGGTTTAGCATCTGTCATTACGTACCTAATGTGTTTTTTTCCCCTGTGATTTGACAGCATTTAATTTCACAGGCTGTTTAATACTTACACAGGAGAGATCCTTGCACAGCTTTCTGTACCAGGCTATCACAAAGCAGACTACTTGTATCACTGGCTGTGGAAAATTGCCAGGCTTGCTGTGGAGAATTGTTAAGGCTGGTTGAATTAGTGTAAGCTGAGACACTTGTCTTGCACCTGGATAAAGCAAGGCTTACCAGCATAATGTGTGGGGTTAAGCAGAGGCTTCCCAGCCCAAAGTTGTCTCAGTGAAGCACAGAAGAGCACTGACACCTCTGTAGAGGGGTGTTGAGCCTGAGATGTGAATCCTCCCCACCCAGGTGTAACAGGCCTTGTTAGAAGTGTGTATCTGGTCCTTTGAGGAGACAATGATGTATGGTTTCAACATGCTGATGGAAGCAGACTACTGGGCCTTTACTTTGACTTTTTGGAGAGGAAGCAATGCTGAAGTGTCAAGGTTCTATTCTGGGTTTGATTCTTCTGTAAGTCCCATAGCTCAGCTTGACCAAAGGTCAAAAAGCCTCTCTTCATCCTTCCTTTGCATGTGAAAAAATACACTGATCAATATGAAAATGAGAAAGGGGCTGCCCCCCCACCTATGACAGTAGCAACATTTGACCAGTTATATTTGACTACAGTCCCACCCCTGTTTACCCAAAAATATAACACTGACATTTGGAATGCTCCATGGAGAGGATGACAATATGATCCCAGTTCACAGACTAGTTGTTAGGCTTGTTCCTTTCTCCTCCCCAAAACAGGTAGGCCTTTTTTTTTTGTAAGATTTGTGGTTCTGTGTCAGAGCATACTCTGGTGAAACCAAGCTAATTAGCAGTGAAGTTAAGCTTAGTGAAAAGCTGAATTTGTTGCTTTAGCTTGAATTGTTAATTTAGCTCAATTAATCATCAGCTAGTCTTGATATATTTATCACTAATGCAATAAGTGCATTTACCAATGGCTGCTCCAAATTTTTATTTCTGTGCTCCAATAAACGGCACCAGTTAAGAATTTGTGATTGTAAAAGTTCTTATTGAACTTGACTAGACTTACGGCGCCAAATTGGTTATAATCAGAAATTCAGCCTACCTGCACCCAGCACCTCTGATCTCTGAGGACTAGCTGAAATGCAAGGGGGTTTATTTTCTCCCAAACTGCATATTCTAATACAGCACTGGCTCTCCTCCTTTTTATTTCTTGCCATTTTTATGTAACTTGTGAATTTTTGCAATAGATGACCACCGTGTTCAGAACAGAAGCTGGATATGCTGTGTTCATGTTCCATAGTGACTTCCCCCTTTGCCATTTTAAGAATCAGCATCTCATATATTTTATTAATGGTTACTTTTTCCTCTACTTGTTAAAGAAGACCAATGTGTGGGAAACTTTAAATGGCCCTTTATGGAACTGCCTTCCAGATTTCTTCTCTCTTATGAATTATATCCTTTCCCAAGTGCTCTCCTTTTACAAGTTGCTTTCCTAACCTTCTACCTGAAATACTGTTCATATTTTGACACTGTTGCTTAGCCAGGACAGTGTTCTCTAATTGTTTCTATGGACTGTGCTGCTTCATGTGTAGTCAGACTGTTGGTAATCTCTTCCTTTATAGTTCCAAGTACAGCAAGAGAATGGTAGTTGTCACTACTATAAAATAAATAAAACTAATCACTCCATTGGCCTCCTCCCCCCTTACTGTCATTTGTATTATTTTTATCATTGAAATGTGTTGAATAATCTCTTCATCCTACATTAAAAGATTGTAGGTTTGTGTTTTCCAGTTTGATTCAATACAGTAAATGTCAGGTTAATTTCTTTTAGACATGTGATGGTTTCTATTTTAAAGACTTGGGGAGAGCTAGGAGTTAGAGGTATGGAACAAAGTGACAAGAAGCTAAGGAAGGTAAAATAGCTCACTAAAGAATGGCTGCTGTTTGTTCAGAACATCTTTAACTATTAATACCTGTTTCATCAATAACTCATTGAATGCATATACACAAATGTTAAATGGATTCTGCAATAATTTAGGGAAACTTTGCCCATATTTTTCAGCTATGTAGGATCAACTCTTTATATTTATATTTATGGGCCTGGTTTGCTTGGCTGCTCCAGAGCAAGTCCGTTTATATTCTCCAGTACATAAAATGTTTTCTTAAACAGACTAACTGATCTTGGTTTATTTTTGTGCAAAGTATCACAAATGTATTGTTACATAGGCTATCTAAGTATTGCATTTTCAGGACTGAACCCCTACCTATTGATTATATTAAAATCTTTTAGCTAGAAAATTAAATTTTCCTTGATTGAAGGCTTCTGAATATGAACCTAGATCTCTGATTCCTGCAGATGGTACTTTTATAAAAATTAGAAGTCAGGGAAAGCATAGGTGAAAATAAAGCCTTTAAGTTTGTATATGATATTTTAGTTTTTAATATGCTAGAAATCCCTTCTATTCATAGGGCTTTAGATTTATGAAACCATTTGAATAAAGGAATCAATTATATTATACCACTAGGTGTCCATCTACGATTAGATTGAAGTTAGAATTTTTTGCATGGTTAAAGGAACAGCAATTGAAAAAATACATTTTTAGTTTTACTCTGATTTACCTATGAGTGTAGTTAAAGTTGCTTGAGTTAATTTTGGTTTTGAAGTTTTCTTCACTCTCTCACAGAGAATTGGATTTGGTTTTTATAGTCAAACATCCAGTATTCAGACTGGTCAGAAAAATTGTGTCCCCCTGTCCCCCAAACTCTAGAGAAATAGCAGTATGAAATACAAAATCATGTTACTATAGATTCTGTAGATTTTTTTTAGTAAGTAACACAGTTTCAGCAGAGATCATTGCAGTTCTAAAAAATTCATTTGTTTGTTTATGCAGCTTTCTAAAAGCAAAATGTTCCTCCTTACACTTTTAAAACACTGCTTCTCAGTTTTCTGGGCTGTAATTTGTGGCATCTGTTTCAAAACAGTCATGGTGACAGGGACTGTGATCCTTATTGTAGAAAGAGGGAATAGAGAAATATATCTTGATAATAATATATCAAAATATTTAACATAGCCCTAGTTAATTTTCTCAATTTCAAGGACAGAAAAGTTATAAAATAGATGCTCAAATGGGTCTCTGTCATCTGTTGAAAAACATTTCTGTTAAGAAAGCCTTATTTACAGGATATCAAAATTTTACCAGAAGCAGCTCCTAAAGGGTTAGTATTGGCTCATATTTTATTTCCCTTTTGAAGAAAAATTAAAATTCAGACTCTATGCATTGGCTGAAATGGGCATTTTTAAAAGATTCCTTTAGTGCTATTTATTTTCTCATTTCTGATGAAGGCATTTTAATTAGCATGAATAATGTTATTTACAAGAAACTTGAATTTAATCAAGTAAGTCCTTTACCGAAACAGCTTGTTATCCTGTCAAATTTGTACTCCCAGGTAATTAAAAATTTCAAACTCTAGACACATTCCTCATTGTGATGGGTTGGCTTCAGCTGCCAGCCAAGCTCTCACACTTCTACCTCCACAACAGGACAGGACTAGGAAAGAAACAGAGTGAGAAAACTCATGAGTTAAGATAAAGACAAGGAAATAATTCACCAGTTATTGTTGACAAAACAGACTCCAGCTGAGGATTAAATTAATTTATTGCTCATTAGCATAATCATTTAGTTAGTGATATGGGCATTGGGAAACAAAGATATCAAACATTTAAACACTTCGTGAAAACACTTTTTCTCCCTCTGTTCTGCGTTTAACTTCACTCCAGACACCTCCCCTCCCCTCTTGTTACTGGTGCAAGTTACATGTAGAACTTTAAGAGAGGGTGATGTAGAATGCAGGAGTTAGAGGTCAGTATGTAACAGTTTCTCTTTGCTTTCCTTGTTTTTCAATTCTTTCGCTGTGTTTACTTGTGTGCTTTGCTCAGCTGTTGGTACTCTGCTGACTGCCCTTCCTTTGGGGTTCTCCCTGCTCCAGCATGGAGTGCCTCCTGCTGCAACCTTTTTGCTCACCATACACTGATCCTCTCAGTCTTAGTTTTTTCTGCCCTTTCTTAAAATATTTTTCAGACCAGTGTGACAAACCTTGGCCGGCTCGGCTTCATTGTGCAGTGGGTCTATTGCTGGGTCAGCTGTTTTTGACACAAGGCAGCCCCATACCTCTTTTCACTGAGGCCACTTCTGCAACCCCACTACCACTACCAAAATCCAGTTATTTATACCCCAGGGTATTCATAAAGGGATCAGCTGGAAGAGAAACAAGAGATTATTACAAAAAAGGATTTTTCCTCCTCAGATCTGTTAACAGGCAACGTGGTAAAACTAAGGCAGTGAGTTGGACTGGATTCGTTACTGCAAGGCACAACTGAAAACCTGTTGGGGGGTAACAAGACCCATATAGAGGATACATGGATTTCAAGTTCCCTTTCTAGGGTTACCCTCTTCTATTTGTACAGTGTACCCTGGGCTAAACTAAATCCACAGCTGCAGAACGAGACAATCCCTGCTGCCTCAGCTGCTAATTGCTAAATATAGCAGGGAAGACCCTTGTTGAAGATCCTTGTTGGTGATCAAGGAGACATAGGTCAGAAACCACTGATGCCTCCTGTGGGTTCATGTACAGTTTGTATGTTCCTGTGGCTGCTGCTCTCCTGAAGGTTTGGGTATTAAGACTATTGTCTTCTCCTGTTGGAAGGAGGTTCATGTAAGAATGTATTTTTGCCATTTTACCAGCAAAATTAAATTTCTGAACTTGATGTGTATCAGCTGTGCTGTGCCAAATACTGTGTGAAAGCAATACTAAATAATGAGATAAATTAGAAGGTAAAACTGTTTTGTGCATATTGTCTTTTAGAGGGTAATGTGTATGGGGCAACTGTTCATTGAGTTTGCACTTGACCTTCCCAAACAGTAATTTTGTTTTCATATGATACTCTTAATTGAGACTGTGTCTTTCAGGTGTATGATTGGTCTCTCTTGACTACATTCTTCATGCCCCCACCCACCCCCCAAATCTCGCATTGTACTCAGGTTCTCTGATTGCTCTCTCAGAATTGTTAGCAAGTTTAACAGTTCTAATAAATATAGATAAATCAAAATTTCAAAATTTCAGTTAAAAAAAATTTCAACTCCTGTCTAAGTATGGAAATGCCAAACAGTGGTGAAAGTTTGAAGAACATTCATATCCATTGGACTTGATTAAGGAGGTCAGCTCAGTGGACTGTGGGGAGGATGATTTTTGGGAAATCCTTGGGATCACAGAAATGGTTTCTGTGGCTTTTAAGTAAGATGGTTTGATACAGGACTGGGTAGTTTATCCTCCTGCCAATACTGCTAATGAAGTTGGTTTGTAAAAATTTGATTATTTTCTTGATGTGCTTACTCTAATTAAAAACTAAAATGTTGCTTTAATTAAAGTAGTACTTCTCCATTAAAGTACATTATTGCAGGATTTAATTGAGTAACCATATTCTTGATATGTCTTCCAGGGTGTCTTCCAGGGTGAGCAAGATATTGGATGCTTGAAGAACATTTTCCTTCATGAATGAACTTCATGACTTTACTAATGACATCTGACTGAATTTTGGATATAGCTTTGTGGTAAAAACATTTTCATGTCCTTAAGCTATAAAATCTAGGTGAAAAGAATAAATGTGTATGCAAGAATGGGGAAATGTATATGAAGGTATAAGGAAAGTCTGCTCAGAATAATTGTAATGGGAGGATGGAGTACAATTGTTCTGAGATAATTTTGACCCATCTTGGGAGTTGTCACTTTTCTGAGAAAGTTTTTCGTCATGAATTGATGCAGAGAACTAATCTGGTAACATTTGCTGTAGCTACCAAGTGTACATCTTCAGCTTTCTCCAGTCTATCCCTGTGTGCATAAATACATTTGTGCTCAGTCAAACCAGCTTTTACTACAGATTTTTTCCATTTTTAAGTCAAATGACATGATTTCATCAATCATCAAATTACATTATTTGAGTTTGTATTTTTGAATGAGGCCAGACACATTGTTCTATGCATGATGAGTGATAAAATAATGCCATTTATATTACATAAGAATGCAGCAGAAAAAAAATAATGACCTTGAAGTCCTGAGGACACCAATGTGTATGTAATGGTGGACCTCATTCAGTTTTTGCATATCCTAAACTTTTACTTTATCCTTGAAAATTTCACTAGGATTAAGTTGTTAATGGGTATAAGTGCTTGTACAGCTGGAACAAGAGAAATTATAAGTACACTGCATGTGAATCTCTTAACCTAACCATAACTCTCCAGATATTAATAAAAAAATAGCATGCCAAAAAATCTAGTCCATTTTTCAAATTAAAACCCAATTATTTTTTTTTCCTTCTGCACAGAGTCTCCCTTTAGTCCTGTGGAACCATTGTGAAGGATTTAACTGTGTGATAACACTGAATAAAGTCTAGCATGTAGTGGGTTTTAAAATCTGCATTGTTACAGCATGTCTGCTCTGAGCTACCAAAATAAAATGGCTGAGTACAATCAGAAGGAATTAAAGACAGAAAACCATGACCTGGAAATGTCACTTCCTATCTGGCTGTCATATCCTATAAGCTTTCCACATGGTAGTGGCTTTGCATGTGACTGTCTCATTTTTATTATGTTTTTACTTGTACATTATATTTGTCAAGTTTAAAAGGCAATAAGGTATTGGTTTTTAACAAAATTGTGTCTGCCTCAGAAAGTGAACAGCAGAATGATATGAAAATGTCCCTAAGAACTAAGACAATTCCTGTGCTTGTTTTATTTTTAAAGTACTGCAGGCAAGGAAGTTGGCAGTGAGCACTGTCTGGAAAACAGAACTGGACCTCCAACAGTATTGGTAGATTAATATTTCTTTGACTGTTTTGCTGCCTAGAAACAAAGAAGCAGCTTAGAACTGGAACTGGAGCAGCCTGGAAGTTATAACTGTTTTGGGCAAAAAATCCCCAGTGTATCTTGCAGGAAATTGTCTTTCTGCTGTGTTTTACAAGTGATGTGTGTGTACATGTTTTTTAAAGTGGATCCTGTTGCTAGAGCTTAACTACAGGCTCTCTGCAATGATCTTTAACTTGAGTCCCAAGAGGAATCATTGTATTCTGTATGAAGATAATTTTTTCATCAAAAAATTGAACCAATCCTTGGTTCATAAAATTTTTTCTCAAATAATTTTTCCACTCTCCCTGAAAGTCTATGTGAGAGAAGAATAAAAGAACCCAGCAGAAATGTAGTAATGCTCTAGGATCAGAGACTTCTAGAGATAAAAGGTGATTTTTTAATGCCCTCTGATTTCTTTACTTTCAATTCACTGGTTCTTTGTGTGTATCTGATGTTTTAGCAATCCCTACACCCTGCTGCAAAGCACAACTTAAGCACACAATACTTGAGCCTCCATTTTGCTTGCTGTGAATCTACCAGCATCTAGCTTCAGTTGATATCCTGTCCTTTTGCTGAAGTTGCTCATGGCTTTATAAACACCAATCATATCTTTACTCAGTCGTCTATTTTCAGTAGTCTGCATGGTCATTTGATGCTTGGGTGTCTTTCCTTACCTTTCATTTATCCTTTTTATCCTGCCTTGTGCATGGATGAATCTGTGGAGTTATTGCTGATCTCTGAAAACACTGTTACTACTTAAATGGAGACATGAGTATTTGATCATATGAAAAGAAAAAAGATCAGGAAAATAAATACATGGCCTTGAAGGGTCTGTGTTGTCCAGTCAAATGCAAACATTGCTGCTTCTTTCTGTGTCTTATGACACCCTGCAGTGAAGTTAGGCTCTTCAATAGATCAAAATCTTCAAAACCAAACAGTATGTCACAAGAACAGAAGTAAAACCCAAGCAAAAC
>QUSF01000003.1:40725917-40779563 GCA_003676055.1 Chloebia gouldiae
AAACCAAACAGTATGTCACAAGAACAGAAGTAAAACCCAAGCAAAACCAATGTTTAGGTGAGAGTGATATGTGTTATGAAGTAATAAAGGGAAATCAAGAGAAGTAGTAAAGGTGTGCAATTGTGCACATTCTATTCACATCTCATCTCATCTCATCTCATCTCATCTCATCTCATCTCATCTCATCTCATCTCATCTTTTCTGTACCAGACAAGTGGGAAGTATTCCAGTTTATAATAGATCTCAATGAACTCTCCATTCTTAGGAACATAGCAGAGTTCACTTTGCCAGATGTTCTAATTTCCTTTCTTTTGTATAAAAACTGGTATTTGCCAAAGGAGGAAAACATATTTCCTTAGAAGGTGGGTGTGTCTTTGAGGATTCTCTTCATGTGTCCTCTGCTTGAAATCCAAGTAATTTTCACTAAAAATCAAAATTGCCACAGCAAGGTTTGACTTCAATAATGACCTGTGTCAAAAGCCAGGAGTGTAGGGGTCATGCAGAATCTATAGCCTTAAAGTTTATATTTTTTCTTTTAAATGTTACAGCTTTAGAGGTTTTACTTCTTTGCATTTCCTGTTTTGAAATACTCAGACTTCTCAATACCTGTAGTAGGTCACAAAATTAATGAAATAGAAATAGAGCCTATTTAGAGCTCACTGTGTGTTCTTCTAGACAGTGCACACACATTCAGCTCAAGATCCTGAAGACATGATGAAGATTTAAGCCACTGGAGTAAAAAATCAATGATGCAAGGGTGACATGCTGGGACAATGGAGTTTTCACCATGAGCCTGAGTCTGATCCCTTTAAAAATAATTACACAAAAACTGTATTGTGCTCAAAAACTACCCTCAGCTACAATGAGGTAAGCCTGCCTATTGCTTTCCCTCCACCTCCCCAGTTTGTTTCCATTTATGAAGTACCTTAATGTTCCCAGCAATGCAAAAAAACCACAAAACAGGTTCCCAAGAGACCTAGTTAAAAGCCTTGCTATTCATCATGAGATTCTAAATTATATAGTAGTTTTCTTTTGACTTGGAAAATGATATTGTGCTTAAGAGTTTATTAAGGAATAAAGATTGATCTTGCATTAAATTTTGAAAAGGTATACAGATGCAGTGATTGATTAGACTAGAATGGGTTTAGTCTTCAGTTTTGACTGAGCATTTTAATAGTTTTTCTTTGTAAGAAAATTTCAACTGTATTAATACATGGAATTAATCCAGCTCTTCAGCAATGCAGGTATAAAGCTCCCTGTAATGATATTTGTGTGATGGCTCCAGGCTTCTTAAACTGAGATTGTCTTTTTTTTTTTTTTCCTTGAAACAGATGGCTACCTAAGGCATTGACCTCTTGGCATGGCAGCTTGTCTGTGTTTGGAAGGGTAGGAATCAATTTTTCCAGCAGCTACTGCTACTCCTTTACACTGCTCCTTAACTTCACTAATACCTGTCTAGTTTCTTGCAATTTTATTTTCCACATCCATTCCATTCTTTTATTTAAAACTGGCATCCTTAACATGGGATGCAAGCCTGTGCACAACATAAACAGACATAAGTACCCTGTAACAGGCAGTATTTTGTATTAGGTTTGTTTGGGAGGATAAATGAGTCTGGTGTTACCAACTAATGGGGTTAGATCATCCCAGAGCAATGCCAGTTACCCAGTTTTCTACATGTAGGTATTTGTGTTCCTCAGTTTTGTCTGTGTTCTTTGCATGTGTTGACTGCTGGAACTACTATGGAGCCATGAGATGTCACTGCAGAGTTGTAAACTGAACCCGAGATATTTGTAAGAAGTTTTGAAAGTCAGGTTTTTAAAATTTGTTTTTATGAAGAATTCTTGCCTTCCTAGGCAGTGAGAATTTTTTATCTGTACAGGATTAAGTACACTACCTGTGTCCTGTCATCATGTGAATATGCTACAGGATCAGAATGACCCAGAAACTTTTTCAGGTATTCTGCAAGTAGGTTTAGTTTGAGTTATGGATCAGGCAAACATTCAGCTGTGCCTATCTCATATTCTGGCCAGTGGGCTCCCTACCCTCAAATGCAGGAGAGACTAGCAAAACATTACAGTATCTGATGCCTGAAATAAATTTTTCGGTAAAAGGTTCAACAAAATAGACTTAGAGTCACTACATCCCTAAGAACACCCCAAACAATTGCCCCATTAGTTGGTGTGATGTAGTCCATACTGTGTAGAACTTGTGATTGGAGCAGGGACTGATTTGCAGGAATTGTTACTCACATTACTCATGTGAATATTACTATGTGATTAGCCTTAGCATTAGCCTTGCTTACCATGGCATTATGAGCTCATCCTTCTTTTAGCTTTTACACCTTTCCCTGTTACTGTGCTCAGAAGGGATGGTCTTTCTTACTAAATCTCTCTTTTATTGGAAATAAAGCAAAAGATCTCTCTTGTATCTTGAAACAGTGTGACCCGTGGAGTCAGTCTTACAATAGCTGGTCACTGCCTGTGCCAGGCAGTCTAAGTGCAATAGCTTTTCCTTTTTCTTCTAAGGAAAAACATTACTGCAGAGGTTGGAATGAAAGCACCATCTGTACACCAGATCCTTATCTACTGTAAACTGTGCTAATGAAGTCTGTGGTTCTTTTCTGATTTCTATCCCAAGGGATATGTAGAAGAGGAAATAAATTGAAAAAAAAAAACAAAGTTGCTGCCTGTCTTTCCTGAGACACCTGATGGCTATAAAACAGAACAAAATTGTATGGGTTTTAATATTGTGTGATACACAGAAGATATTTCCTAGGGAAACAACAACAACAAAAAAATGGATGACGCAGCTGAAGGTTAAAGAAATTGAAAATAAAATGAAATGCTCAAGAGAAAAAGGATGCATGGAGGGAATCAGGCAAGCCAAGGTACATCTGGAACTAAACCTGGCTAGGGAAATGAAAAATAACAAACAGTTTTTCTTCAGGTACTTAGGACAAAAGAGGAAGAGAAAGAAACTGCACCCTTGTACCTTGTAGGTACACAGTCTGTGGTAATTAGGGATGAGGCTCAGTGGCAGCCCCACTATACCTATGCAGTAGTACACAGCTGACATGACATGACCTTGCCTGACTAGTGGGAAACAGGACCTGTCTACGACTGACATGTACAAAACTGAGATACTCAACAATGTTTTTTGCTTTGGTCTTCACTAACAAGTGCTCCAGTCACGTCACCCAATTCCAAAGTCCAAAGGGAAAATGCCCATTTAAATGCCCCTTATGAGAATATCAGGAATAAGACCAGCTAAGGAACCTGAATGTGCACAAATCCCTTCTTTTCCAGGTGCCCTTGTCATCTGTCCCCCTCTTTCCAGATGCTCTTGTACAATAGGTGTGAGGCTCTACAAGTGGAAGTGAACAATTACAAAAATAATGTTTTATCGTGCATTGGGGTGTCCCTGAGGTTAAGTGGCTCTACTGTCTGCATCAAAACTGCTTCCATGAAGAAAAAAAGATGTGTGAGACTCCCTTCTAAAGGGAGCAGGAAACCCAATGTCTCTAATGTGGGCAATTGAGCTTTCAGTGTTTTTTTTCCCATTTAAGTTTGAGACATTTCAAACATTTCTGTAACACGAAGAAGCATTTTTCTTACCTACAATGACTCCAAATAAATTTGGTAACATAGTGGTTGCTGTCTCCCTTTCACTGAAAGGAACTTTATTGTCTGTTGAGGCCGGTGTCTCTGGGTGGTATTTGGACCCATTTCTCAATTTTCAGAGGATCCCAGGAGCTCTGGTTGCAGTGTTTGAAAGTAATTAGCATATTTTTACAAAGGGATTGAACTGCAGTTAAATTATCTGTATGTCACTATGTTGTGCAGGACAGTGTGCAAGGTTCCACTTCTTTTTTGCTTTCCTGACATCAGATGAAGTAAAAGCATTTGTTTAGAAGCCCTTTTACATCTGAACTGTACCTACAACTTTCAAAGCAAAATTATAATGTAGAAACATAACGGCTCATGCAAGAATTCTAATCAGTAAATAATTAGAGGCATATGGTAGTCTTGAACTGAAATTTTGTCCAGGAAATGTTTGTAGCACTCAAGGAAAAAAACATTGATGCTATACTTGTTTTCTTTTGTGTGGTCCTAGGGAAACAGAGGGTTCTTTTTGTAGATGATGCTGTAGAGGTCAAATTCCATTACTATTATTAATTGTATGTTGTCTCAAAATACATTTTCTACATAGGTTATTCAGTGTGCATGAAGTGAATTTCAGTGGGCATTGTCAATATAAAAAATGTGGTGAAAGAATTTATGTGCACAATTCTTGCTGGACTGAAACATCAGACACAAGGCTTTGAAGGAAGAGAACCCAAGACCTTCAGCAGTAATTTGGAGATTCTAGTGATATTTTTTCAACTGATCTGCCAAAATAGTCCTATGTAGTACTGACTAATCATGTATGACAAATCCTCATTTTGCAAGTGGGATGTAGCTCATTTCAGCATTTAAAAGCCTAGTATTATATCATTAAAAAAAATAGAGAACACTGATTTTTGAGAAAATGCAACACTTCAGAGGTGCCAAATTGTATTTAAATTTTTTTGCCTTCAGGGAAAAATTGGAACTCTTGGCTGATTTTGATTCTGTATGAAGCTACACTTTAAAGTCTCTTAGCTCCTCACAAAGCCTGTTTTTTTCAAGATCTGCTATAGTGAGATACCATTTCTGAGGATTATTAATGAATGTTTGCATATGGATGAAGTTACATTTTATCTGCTGCATTGTGACTTTAGTGCATGATGAGTGTCACAAAACGCATTTTCTAAGTTAACTGTATAGGCATAAAGATGCCTGAGAAAGTGTCAGATTTCCACACTTACTTTCCAGAATTTATTATGGATTTTTCTCTCGATATGGCAATATATAAAACATGCTGTTTAATTTTCATCGGTTTCACAACAGCTGCAGTTTTAAAGATGATTGCCACAAAGTTACTCAGCTCTAATTGGCCTGCATACAATCATTTACATAATTCTTTCACACATTCAAATCCAAATATAGTATAGTTCAGTCAAATAAATCTCCTTCATATCAATGAATAAGAAAAGAGCCTTTGGATAAACAAAATTTATTCCAAATTATTCTAAGTAAAATATGCACCTAGTAATCAGGATGCTTCAGAAATGTGTCTCTTTGCTTTGTTCATTTTACAAACATGTTTCATTTGACAAGACAACATGAGCCTTGAACTAATTATGGGTGATATTGTAGTCTTGTGAAGATATGTACAAGCAAAATTCTTGATTCTTCCTGATTTCCTATTTTCCTGCCACAAAAGTGAGAGATTCTGGTAAAAATGCATAATTTTCAGCACTAGAAATGAGAGAATAATTAGGTGGAGTTTCTAAGCAAGTATGTCGGCAGAAGTTTTGCTTCTATTGACTATTGTAAGGTAAGATTTTTCTAGCATTAAGTTTTTATAAAGCGAGAATCTGCATCTTGCCACCACCAGTAAGCTCCTATTTTTAGAATCCTATCTCAAAAGTACATCTAGCATATGTTAGTGACTAATTGATAGTTTAAAAACTATGTAACACTGAATACAAACTGTGTCCTCAGTTTTAAATTCCCCACTTTGTGGTGGTTCAACATGAGGGGACTTATATTATTTTTATTCTAAAATAAGAATTGTTATAAAATTAATTTGTTCCAGATGAGTTTGAGTACTTACTCCTGTGGATAGGATGCTTTCCCACTCAATATTCCTGGAAGTAGGAGGATCACATCTGCTGGTTTTCTTAAGAACTTTTGGCTTTGAGGAGCTGCTTTCATGAATGAAATGCTTGTGTTTAGTTCTCTTAATATCCTTTACTAAATGAGTCAGTGAAGCACATGTGGGTAAGGTTTTGCCTTTATACTGTTGACATTTGTCTACTTTCCAGTCAAAGGAACTGGCAAGGATATGAAAAATTATTTGTATCATCCTCCAGGTTAAGCTGGCCCATTTTACAAGGTCTGTGAAATGGTTTTGGTTTCCTGCTTTAATGCTTTTATTGATCGCTTTTATACTCTTTTCTGTGTGTAAACAACCTTGATCTGTGGCATTGCCATGGTATTTCTTTGACACTGATATGGTACTACAGCAAAGTCTAAGGCCAGAACAGATAGGAAAGGGAGAGTGGAACAATAACAAATGCATCTCTAGTTCCATAAGAACTTTCTGATGTGGGAAAGCTACTCCTCTGTATGAAGGAGCTCTTTTGGCCTCCTTTACCCCTTTTAACAAATCCCTTAGTAGGAGATACATTCACCTTGCTGGGAAATATGTATGTAGAGGTTACTGGTTACAGTCCCAAATTGTTTTATGAGGGCCCCTTCTGTTCTTCTTTTATTGAGGCCAAAAAAAAAGGAGTGTTTAGTAGTTTGAAAGTGAACTGGTTCTGGGTAAAAATGAGTCATTGCTAGGTAAGAACTCGTTTAACTCAAGGTTTAAAGACTCTTAAGTTTCACAGTTCCATTTACTGGGTTTGGTTTTAAAATTCTTTCCTTCATCTGAGGTGAAAGGTGAAATGTAACCTTCAGCTTGATTTCTTTCTTGAGGAAACTAAAACATGAGTGTTTAAATCCATAGTAATGGGCATAGTTATGTTCATTACTGACAACTTGGGATAGCCTAGTTGAATTCATACACTTAGAGGCAAGCTTTAATTAATTCCAACTGAGTATAGCAGTTTAAATTAGGATGTGATTAATAAATAGCTAATTACAGAGTGTTGAAAGTGAGGAAGTGAAAGCTTATCAGGTGCTCAAAATAGCTAACTGTGGTCTTAGGTAGATGTTGTAAGTGTTCTGGTTAGATTTAATTTTCAATTAATGAGGTTTTCAGCCATTTGTTTTATTTTATTCTGTGTTAACAATAGCTTTATGAGTAGAAATCTTCAGTGAAGACTGCCCTGAAGCAAAGTATTGGGAGTTGGGGCAGGCAACAGAACAGTGTCAGAAAATTTCTTATCTTAGTCTTACAGAAGTTTTAATTCTGTCACCTGGCAGGCAGCAAGGACAGCTCTGCTTGTCTTGTTATCATGCATTATGGGAGTTGCAGGTTGCTCATGCTGAGCAAATGGAAGGTGTGTAAAATAGAGAAAGATGTTTTAGAGAATGCTTAGGACTTCTGAGGGAATTGTCCTGATCCTAAGGGAATATACATATGTACTTGATACATTCAACACATTTGACTTCAGAGAATGGTTACTTCAGATATGGAGATGTCAAAAATAGTTGGGCTCACCGACAGAAGATTTGTTTTTGAGGGATCTTCTGGACTGAAGAGAGAAACTGTGATTTTATTTTTAATTTCATGGTAGGTTAAGAACTGTTTGAGATTGTCAGGATACCAGGGTCTATTTATAAAATTTTGTTAATGGGTATTTATTGCAATTTGTTCTGTTTAAACCATCAAGAATACAGAAGTATGAATGATAAGGAATGTTTACTTACAGGATCATAACATGCTAATTATTAAGCTTTACTCAGAAATTGAAAAATCTGCAATGGGTTTATAAAAGGTGCATCAAATACTGAAATGGAAAATCATTATGTCTCTTCATTCTTTAAAATGAAGTCAGCAAATAAACATCCATCCCATTTGCTCACAGACAGGCAGACACTGATTTTGATGGTAAATGAAACTGATTTTTAGTGTCAGTCAGTTTTTCCTTCTACGATGGGTGTAGGCTCCCCATGTGCTTGTCTGTACTTACGTCTGTCTGTGGGGGTGTTCCTTTCCTGGTGGCCACGTCCTTTCCAGCTGTGTCTGCATGTCCTTCTAAACAAAACCACCCCTTGAAACATATTGAACCTCATGTTGTTCACACTGAGTTCTTAAGTCAGGTAAGTCACCCAGGGTCTCCTTGCTTGAATTGGTGCCTGGACCTGTGATTATAACTGGAATAATTAGGAAACTTCTTTTTCTCTGGGAAACGTGCAATGAGTAAAGCAGCAACTTTCTTCCTGAGACATTTCAGTGCTAACAAAAAGATAATGTACTTGTAGGAAAAAAATATATGACTGTAGAGAGGAGTTTCATATAACTAAAGAAAAAAAAAATCTTCCTTTACATAAAGAGCTGACACCTAAAGTATTTTGCATTATGTTTATAGCAACATTTATCTTTCTTCTGGTACTATGATTTCTCAGTGTTTAAAGTTCAATATGTGGATATATGAGGAGAGTGGTAAGGTGGGAAGGTGGGATGGACTCCTCCTGTTTTACTGTTTGGTGAAATCAGGAAATTCAACAGTTGAAAACTAGGCTTTAAATTTTCTTTAGTGAGAGAAAAGGAGATGGTGAAGGAAAGGAATAACTAAGTAGGGCATGTAAATTGAAGCTTTCTCTCCACTGTGTTCCAGGACTTGATCTTATTTCAAAGACTTCAGAAGGAATGAAATCAGCATGTAGAAGTTGAAGTAATATAACCGGAGTACTTCAGTAGGTAGGAAAAAACTACATGATCACATTCATTTGCAAAAAGAGATGGTATTTTAAGTTAAAACAAAAAAGCTTGTGTTCCTTCTGTTAGTATATACCAACACAAGAGGGAAAATGTTCCCAGTCAGGTGTGCATGGAGAATCCTGTATGCAAGATGCTTATAAATCATAGGTGAAAAAGATCTCCAAGATCTCCATGCTTTTGACAGCATGGTTAAGAACCATCATTTGAGAGTGCATTTGGTTCTGGGAACAAAAATCTACAGAATTACTTTTTTAGCTGCCTAAAACACTGAAGCAGCTGAAGATAAGACTGGGGCATTAGTTGGTTAAAAAAGAAAAATGAAATATACGGGCAAGTAATCTTTGTGAAACATTTAAAGGATTCAGGAGTACTGTTGATATTTTTATTCCTTTAAGATTTATAACATATGTGTGTATCTCTGGGAACAAATATGTAAAAATGCTAGCAGTAAAGTGATCTTTAAAATATGTATTATTTTATACTGTTTTCTAAGGACTTTCAGTAATTTTCAACTCTTAACTCCTAGTATAGAATTAAAGTGGAAAGATGTCTTAGATTTTGGAGAATTGCTGCCTTAGCATCTTGCATAATTAGGCTTATATATATATTTATATAAGCAACTACAGATATGCATATATAAGTACCTTATGCTATGACCTTGTGTATACTATTTTATATTCAAATAAATTTTAGAATTAAGATATTGCCAGTGTAATGCTCTGTAGCACTGCATTTTTCTGAGAGAGTTTATTTACACTTTGATCCATAGTATCTATGAGCTGTATGATGTGAATTTTCCATTAAATTCCTTCTCATTTTGCAATAGTAAAAAATGAAGAATACACATAGAAGGCCTAAAGAACCTCTGTACAGCTTGTAGTGTATGATTTGAATTTTGTATGTGAAGATAAAGCAAAATAAATAGTACAAGTAGGAAAATCAGTCTGCACATGTCTCTAAATTGCAGTGTTTCTGTGTATTTAAAGAAGCTGCCTGATGTCAGTAGGGACTAATTAAGGGAAAACCAAAGCAAGTGGTAAATAGGTTCCCATCTGCACTCACTGTTTAGGAAGAGTGGGAGAGATTTTTCTAGTCTAGGGTATATGACCTGAAGAGCAAAGAACATTCTAAGGGAACCTTCTTGAGTTGTGGGGCTGGAAGAAGCTAAAGGAGGCAGAGACCACAGCTGTTGGGAATAGTTGTATAGCTAAACAGTCATGGATTATTTTGTATATTATGATAGTAAGAGCTAGATTTTGGTATGATATCTAAATATTTACATAATGGAGGAAAGTCTAGCCCCTTGCTAAAACACCAATTGTATTTTACTCATCTGAGTGTGAGCAGCCACATATACCTTGGAAGCTTGCTGCTATTTGGTGCTCTTGAGTTTTTCATATACTCATAGTCATGGAAATTTCTAGAGCAAAGCACAATTGGAGGGTTTCAAAATACTGGCAGCAACTTACTTATCTGCCCTTGAATATGTACATGTCTAGCTGGGTCTATAGATCTGTGTGTAATTTATTCAAACGAGAGAGTTCAAGATGTTAATGCTGCTCTGGTGTAATAACTGTGCTATCAAAACAGGAACTGTGTAACACAGTAATGAAAATTAGTAGTCATTTTTTTTGGGGGGGGCAGCTAGCATTAAAATATTTAGTTGTCTCTCAGTATAAAGTTTTACCTTATTAACATCTAAAAAATAGGCTGATAAAATTAGGTGTACTAGTGACAGTAGATAACAGGATTAAATCTTTGTCAAAGTGATCAAGGGGAACTCTTAAGAGATTAATTAACTCTCAGGAATATATGCAGAAAAAATTAATTAAATCCAAGATAAAATTTAATTATAAAGATGACATGCAAAATGGTTCCAAAACAGTTTCCTTTATGTTAGTAATGCTTATGGAAGAAAATTGTGGTGTGCACAGGCATGAAGGACGTTTCCTTAATACACCAACCCCAGCATTGTTTTCTGTTTGTGTTGAGGACTACATAATACCTAGAACTGTTTGGTTGCATAGGGACCTCAGTTGCAGCTGTAATTTCTGTGTTACTGCAGTTGTAATAAAAGTGAAAAGTGCCTGTATCTGATAAATGTCTTGAAATATAAGAAATGTGGTACTTTTTCCTCCAAGGGTTCCAAAGAACTCTTCAGGAGCTTCAGCACAGCTTGGTGTGGCAATACTTGGAAATGAAGTTTTGCTCTTGCCTGAGGTTAGAATGTAGATTCAATCAGATAATTTCTATTCATTGCCTTTTGTTATTTACAAGACCTAGGATAATATTACATGCTTTTACCCTAAGAACCTGGACTGAGCCCTGTGCTATAAGGTTAGAACAGCTGTAACCTTTCTACTAAGTTGTCTTTGCATATCTAAGATACAGAATAAAGTGTAATGAGTTGTTAAAGGCAAAATCAAGTGTGCTTGTGTCCTAGAATAGAAAGTTATATGGTTTAGTGTGCTTAAGCTCAGCATGCCTTAATTTTGTACTTTCTGAGAGCTTTTCATTCCCATTATCCACAGCACAGAGTTTTGGCTTTTGGGAGATTTTTATACTGAATTTCTATTATTCTATGACAACTGCCTTTATTACTGGTGCACTGGTGTATTTCATTTGTAAATGAATGCTTGTACTTATCTACCTTTATCATATATAGGTAACATCACCAAGCTTTCCTTTAAATTGATGTGGGGGTGGGAAATTTCAAGGCTAGAAGGGAATCTTAGAGGCATAACTCCCATTAATCTTACACTGTGAATAGCTTGCTTTTAGTTGAATTTTAGATCATGGTAAATATTGCTGCGTGAATCAGAAAAAAGCATGATTGTGAGAGCAAAGCATTGAACAGTTCCCTTTGGTTATATGCTGTACATCAGTGTCAAACCTACAGCTCTGTGTTCAAAGCCTGTGTGTTAAAAACTAAGGGGAAAAATTATTATTTAAAGTGCTACTTTGAATTGCATACAGCTAGAAACCTGCATGTTGTTAATAAAATGCACTTACCCTGTTCCTCCACAATTAAAAGCCTCTTTTTTAAGGGAATTATGCTCTGTATTTCTTATATCCTTGGCTTTGATTTTTTTTTCCCTAGGAAGGTTTTCAAAATGGATGCCTGGAAACCACTTCTTCTTCTCTATGTTTTCACCTTCTCAACAGAGGCAGAGGAGTCTGGTAATACACTAATGAAATTATTCAAGTTGATAGCAATATTGCTTTTTTACATTTGTACCCAATGTTAGTGGGAGATGAAGAATTGAAGAAAATTTTTTCTAACTATGAATTTTCATTAGGGATAATGTGGTTGGTTTTTATGAAACTCATAACTACAATAGGATAGTTTTTCTAAAAATGCAAAAATTAATGCAACAGCTCATTAAATGTTGTGTTTGTTCATCCATGCTAAGGTTTCATATTTGCAAAAGTAGCATAAAGCTCTTACAATTGTAAGACTGCCAAAAGGAAGATAAGTCACAGTATTTGGCAGTTGCATTTTTGTAGTCAGGTCTTCTGGAAGATCTGTTTGAGAAGTGCTCTGCCCAGCTGCAGGATATTTTCTACATGATTGTCAATTTGAGGAAATAATAACTGTTCCATCCATGCTCTGCTAGTGTTATGTGCTTCTGGAATTTGTGGAAACACATGACTTTCACACCTACTACAAAGAAATGTTCTTAGTAGTTCTTAAGCTGAATGTGAATGTATTTTTTCTTCCACTCAGAAAATAAATATTAATTAGTAATGCATGCATGCAGAATGGAGCTCAAAGTGCATGACTAACTTTTCCTTTGCTATCTTGAGAGAGAGAAGGCCAACATATTCTAATGGTTATGTTTTGCATACAGAAGTGTTTAATATGCATTTACAACAGATGAGTTCTGAGCAGACTGTGAATGAAAATTGTGTTGTGGATTTCAGCACCTTTCCTTTTCCTATGAATGGTGTTGCAGAAGGATATATCTTCCAGCCCTCCATATGATAAACAGGGAAAAGAAGGACCTAGTGGGTGATGACAATTTAACAGAACAGATGGGAGGGTTTTTCTGCAAAAGGCCAATATGTCTTGGATTCTGAAAAGCAATTAGGATTCAAAATCACTTTTCTATTAGATTATACAACCTTTAAGGAAAGAGGAAATTTACAACATATTTCTTCAGTCAGCAGGAAAGCTTCCATGACAGACATTGTTTTCCTTGTAGATGGACTCTAGAGTATAGGGACAAAGAACTTCAAGATCATGCACAATGATTAATGGGAGGACAAAATCAGTGTTGGTGTGATTCAGCACAGTGATGTGACATACACTGAATTCTTATTCAACACTTTTTATAACAAAAATAATTCCTTATTGAAGATACAAAAATTACATTACAAAGAAGAAGGCACCAAAACAGGGCAGAGCCTCCAGTATTAGAGAATCACTTCATAGCAAGTGCTGGTAGCAAAAAAGAGGCTTGACCAGAGCTTTTTTCAGTAAGTACTCCGCTGAGACTGTAGAGGATGCAGGAATGGCTTTAAGGAGCAATGGTATCTATGTCTTTGAAGCTAACACAGGGATGATAATATCCCTCTTGAGAGCTATTTTTAATGATGCAGAAAGAGTTCACAGTGGAAAATCTTGATGTACTGAAAATCATCAAAAAATAATGTCAGTCAGGTTTGTTAATGCAAACTTCTCCCTGGTCAGGGTAAGGAACAAACCTTTTTTTGGGTGTATAATGACAAATATCGACACTGCTTTCTGCAGTCTCTGATAAAAGTACCTGAGCTAACTGCCCAGCAGTGCAATGATTTTAGCAAAGAATACTGCCCATGTTTGCAACTCACAACTTGTACTTTGCTTCTGTTAAGAGCCACTCCACTCCTTGCTATGGTAAATAGCTTCTGAAGTGAGACAGTGCTTCACATTAAGCCCTCATATTCATAGTTCCTCAGTGTCTGAAAGGACCCAGAGCAGATACCCCCAGCAGGTATCTCAAGAAAAAGAGGGAAACAGACAATTCAGTGATATTTTAAAAAGAACCTCCTAGAAACATAGTTTTACCATCTCCAGCTGACCAGACTGCTTCAGTGGGACTGTCAGCAGCCACTGTCTGTCAACAAAACTGAAGTCTCACAGAGGCACTGTGCAGAGGGGGTGTCAGGAAACCCATCCTTGGATACATAGGAGGTATTGGCAAGATGTGAACAGCAAATCCATGGTAATTCTGAGGTGCTACCAAAGCTTTTCCTAGATGAGAAACAGAAAGTGGTATCTCCTACTACATCTCTTAGATGGCAACAATGGCTTGGATGCCACACAGCGTGAAAGGCTGCCAACCCCAAAGAAAATAAAGGTTCAGTAATGCTTCACATGCTGGTTTTGGGTCTGAGTTTATTCTGACTTGGTGCTGCATTACCAGTCACCTTATTGTGTGGCTCGACTGACGTACAGAACATACACAGTTGCTCTTTATCATTATATATTTATGCCAGCTATATAGTTTGATAATACTGTAGATGTGTTTGTTAAGTTGCAAAAAAAGGAAAAATGGAGTGCATGACAAATCAAAAACCTGATCTCTTCTGGTTAGTGTAAGTGCATGGCATTGGTTGGGTAAGGCAAGAAGAAACAATTCTGGAGCATTTCTTCTCTCTTTGCCCATTCTTATAGGGACTGTGACTGTCCTTTAAAGCTCCTTGTTGTTAAAGTTCTCATGTGTTGTGTTCACATAGAGGTGATATTTTACATATATCAGATGTATGCTCTTTGTTCTCCTCATTATGCCATAAAATTGATCAAATCAAGTTCTCCAAGTTTCACTCTCTTTGTGATCACAAACTTACTGAGAAAGGAGCACTGGGATGACCACACTGCTTGCCTAAGGTGTTTTGTAACAACAGCTAAGCCTCTCATGCATCCTAGGCTAGTGAGGTCTTGAACACCTCAAAACTGGCTGGTGTTTGCCAGGGTGTTGGGGGCCAAAATGAAGAGCTGAACCTTTCTTCCTAAAGACAGAAGAAATCCATGTGAATTATATCTGCTCAGGTGGTTTGCAGAGAGAACAGCTGGGCCTGATTCAGTATGAGCTCTATACTTCCACCCACTCTTTCTCCCATCAGGATCTGAGCATACTTCCAGATGAAAAAAACATTCCCTGGCTCCTGCAAGCAGAGAGAGAGGGCAGCTGTGGAAGGGAATGTGCTGCCATGGAGCAGTATGACCATAGCTGATGCAGTAGCACCTCCTGCTGTTTCATGGCAGGGAACAGGGTCATTTAATGGGAGATACAGCAGTAAAATTTTTATATATATATATATATAATATATACAGGCACACTTGTTTAGAGAGAGAGAAGTTAAGGAAAGCATATTGGGTTTAATCTCAGTGACACACATTTATTGCTAAGATCTGCATAGATTTGTCTCATAAAATGAAGATCAGATTTCTGTGGAGCCTGTTTGATCTTATCCTGTCATCTGTTTTAATATATTCACTGACCTTCTTTCCTGTAATAAATCTATTAATTCCCTTTAGTCCAGTCACATTCTTTTAAACTGACAGATTTTTCAATTTAGAGAATTTCATTTCAGGGGCAGCATGTTGACAGGAGAAAAAAAGATGCCTTTGCAGCAGTAAGATAGGACAATTTAACAGTGTGGATGTTTGTAGGAGAACGGGTGATGAGAAAAAGAATTTGGCAGCACAGAGATGTTTATTACTTCAAATAAATAGAGATTATCAACAAGGTATGGAATAACCAACAGTAGGTGTTTTACACATTCTAATGCACAGCATAGTAGCACTAGAAGTGAACTAATTACTGCTGTTTTGTTTTTCTTGCTGGTACATTGAGGACTTGCCAAAGAATGTTTAAAGAGCTGAGCTGTGTGGCTGACTAAGTGTCAGGGCAAAATTGCTGAGTTCATGCTTACCCTACACACTGCTTCCAAACTGTGTGACTAAAAAGACCCAGGTCTTGGAAAAATCTCATTGTGAACACATACTCTGTGTGCTGTACACACATGCTGAAAGAAATATCTATTAGATTTTGTGTTCACATGTATGTGTAGACATGTATGCATGTATAGATTTTTAACTGATTGTTTTTTTGTGAGCTAAAAAGATAAGATGCATAGATACTTGATGTTGCTGTGAGGTCTGAATGCCAGGGTATTTTAGCCATTAAGTCTTGTTCAGTGTGACCTTTTACATTCAAAGATTTTCACACTGCTTTCTGGCAGATCATACCCTCTAGGGGGCAGTTTGTACCACAAATGCAAATATTGAAACATAACCATGGTCCCTCTGAGATGAAATTATTTCTAGAAGTATTTGGTTAAAGAACTGAACACATTTATCTCTTTTATGAGAGAGGGAAAACTCAGAAAAATTATGTGAAATAATAGGAACAAGCCCAAACTAGCAAACACAGAAAGCAATCTTGTGAATCCTAAGTGTTTCAGAGTCAATGAGTGAAAAGAGAATAAAATTAGGTAGAGTGCTGTTATACAGATAAAATTGCATTCCTCTGACTTCCTTGCAGAGGTACAACAATGAACAGTAATGCATCTAGGATCACAGAATAAAATTCAGCATGAGAAATGAATAATCAAGGTAGAGAAGAAGAAACCATGGGGTTTAGCTGAGGTTTTAATGAGGGCAAGATAACTGGGACAAGGGGAGGAATTAACCATGTCACACTATTAGTTGCTATTACAAGGAACAATTCAAGCCATTCCATAACTGAGGTAGCCATCACCTTACAGCAGCTGTTTCTCACAATGATTATGATATTTCATGTAGGCAATGCTGCCTCTCTCTCTCATGTTTGTTTCTTTGCCCTGTTGTTCTATGTTTACATGTATTATCTGGTCTTGTGACAAAGTGACAAAGCACAGTCAGTCATTAAGGTTCCCTTCACAACTGGAGTTTGTGTTGTACATTCTCAGTTGCTTGCAAAGCTCATAGAGACATTTTCAAGATTAGGCCCTTTGAGGACACTGGGCAGCTGAAGAACAGACATGTTTTGCAGTTTGGGAGTGTGCAAGTGTCGAGCAATTCAGTATTTGCAAGTTCATATGGCCACACTGAAAGGCGTGGGCTGATGACATTTTATGCATATGGAAAACCTATCTCACTGATTCTTACTTCTGGCTTTATATCTACTGTGTTGAATTTTGTTCCATGATTCTGACAGAAAACAAGATCACAAAGAATGTATGTTTAGAGTTCCGTTTCCTAATTTTTTTTTTCAGAATGCAATATAGATCTTTCTATAGCAATTGATATTTCAAGAAGTGTGCAGCCAGCAGCCACAATGCTTCTGAAACAGAGACTGCAAGCATTCCTTCCTAGACTTCTACTCCAGATTAAATCACTGCCAAATACCAGCTGCAATGCTCCAGTCGAAATTGGGTTCAAGTTCCAAGTATTGGCACAGAACAAGCAATTAATCTTTGACTCTGGTTTTGAAGACTATAATGAAGAGATCATCCAGAAGTTCTTAGGTGCACAGACCACTGTGGACACCTACATGAATGCAGACTTTTTGCAGGCACTTGAGGAGAACTTCTTTAATGTGACCTCTGCTAAAGTTAAGGTAACATAATGGTATGAACATATATCTTGGAAAAATTAGGCAGTTTAATATTTACAGACTCTGATGCTGAGTACTGCAGGAAGACAAATAGTTCAGGAGTAGATGATGCTAATAAACAGAATCACAGAATAGTAGAGATTAGAAGGAATCCCTGGAAGTCACCTTCTTCAATCCCTCTGCTCAAGTAGGGTCAACTAAAGCAGTATGTCCAGGGCCATGTCCTCATAGTTTTTGTGTATCTCCAAGAACAGAGACTCCTCAGTCTCTCCAGACAACCAGTTCCAGTGCTCAGTCACCCTTTTCTTTTCTTAAGTTTATATAGAACTTCCTGTTATTTCATTGATCTGATATAACCTGATACACCAATTCAAATTCCCTAGGTGCTCCTGTAGTGAGATGGTACCCAGAACATGTGATGAGTATTCTTACAGATAACCTTCTTACATCTACCATGGAATGATTGTACTTTGGGCAGTAAAAGTAGTTTTCTTTCAGGAACTCTTATTCCTAAAAGGAAACTACTTTCTTATTCCTGATTCTGTATCTTTTTCCAGAATGGTGACAGCTCTAAACAGAAGTCCCAGGAAAAGGTTATATGAGAAATTTGTTTACAGAAGTTTATTCATGTCATTAACTTGTCAAATAATTTCAAAAAACAAAGCTGGGCTCTACTTAACAGATAAGTGATGATCAAGAAATTCTGCCTAGATGCTGCAGTTAATTCGTCCACCTTGAAGTGAGGTGAAGGGAGAAGCATAAACCTTCATCTAATCTCTCCTGAAATGAATGGGGATTCTTTCAACTTGAGTTCCAGAAATTCAAATCTCATTGGAGTGTTTCAGGGTCAATGCCTTGACAGTTTATTCTTGATAAGGCACTGACTCTATAAAGCACTGAATATGTCCTGTAGTAGCTGTTTGAATATTAGCACTTACTAAGGTCTCTTAGTAAGAGACCTTCCTGCTAGGGAAAGACTGGTTAGTTCTTGCTAAATACATAAGGAGTTTCATCTTCCAACTTTACTTTTGCTTTTATGAAACACCAATTTTAATCTGGCATGGAGTGAGGAACCTATATTAAAAATTCCTCTGCTTTCAGATGAAAGTTGGTGTTCTATTTTTTACAGTATTTGCAAAATTTAATGAGATTTTTTTTTCCAAAGATTTCTTAAAATGTCAGAACAGGGAACATGACCACATAAGATTTTGGTTGTTTTGGGTCTCAGAGAAAGAACTTGTTTGACATAAAAGTAAAAGCAGTGCTTTTTTCCTCCTAATTGCCAGTTCTGGAGACCAGCATCAAGCAAGGCTTCTTTCTGCTTAGGCACTATTATTATAAATAAATATGCTGCATATCTCAGCACTTTGCCAGTGGATTAATATTCTTCTCTGACACTGTTTATGTACAAATTGAAAGTACAAGACTTTAGAATGCACATGAAATCACAATTTAATCTTCCTAGGATCCTGAGCAATAACATGCTCGTTCTGTAAAGATTATTAGTTATAAAACTCATCATGGACCATGATTATCTATTGGTTGATTTTCTTCTTTTCTTTGTTATATGTTTGCTTAGCAGGAAAAAGTTGGACCTAATTCCCAGCATTTTCAACAGTAGATGTGTTCCAAAAAGAGCTTGATATAAACAAATGCTTTGTAAACATAATCACATATCTTTACATATATTCACATATAATGCCTGTAGTAACACCCCACATTCCCTGTTCCCCATGTTTTTAAAATGGAAATATCATAGAAAAAACAACCAAACCCTGGCCTACAGCATTGTCTCTAACAATCTGTGATGAGTTTACCCATCCATGGTCCAGCTCTCCACTGTATCACATGCTGCTTGTGCAAGCATAGAATTTGTACCAGTGCCTCCATATTGTGTGTTTATTAACTTACTAGTTAGTTACAGCTTAAATTCTTGTCTTCTAGCTGCTTTAGTACAGAAAGGGGATGTTTGGTGTGGCAATCACTTAATATGCTTTTGTCACCTGTGGAAAAATTTACCTTAACAGAAGTAACAGGTTTTGCATTTGGTCAAAGCTGCGCCTTGCATAAGGAATGTAAAAGATGAAGGGTGGGAGGGAAGAAGCTCTAGCTTTGCTTGTGCACTTACTGGTCAGAGAGTTTAGGAGGATTTTTAAGTCATTGCCACTGGGGATAGACACAATTTACTTGTGCAGCTTCTTTCTGGGCAAACTAATCACTCTGTGCATGAGACCTGAGAAGTTTTCTGTTGGTTTGAAGGGGGAATTGGTGGAGAAAAATTGGAAGAGATTGGTAGCTTGAAGGGGAACTAAGAAACTGTGCTTTTCCTCCATACTGGAAGAAACGTAACTGTAACTCTTTGGCCTGAAAAGATGGAAATGTATCCAATACAAATTATTAGCATCCTGAGGTGAGCTAAACCTTATGTCTTAAGAAAGAAACATAGGGCAGAGAATGTAGAAGGGATGACTTGCCTGTGTGGAAGGACAAAAGGACATAAGTATTTGCATGGGGAGAGGATTAGACCCAGAGAGGATGCACTTCCTGGTGTGGCTCAGTTGACAGGCAACAGGAACTACTCTTGCAGAAACGGGAGAATTTGCTCTTAATTCTTCTCCACATTCACATATAAGAGAACTCTTCAGACATCAGAGAGAGTTTTTCAGTGGGTAAGTTAGAAGAGAATTTGTCTCCTACCTCACATGCTAAGATGACAGATATAATAGCTATGCTATATTCAGAAAAAAAAAAGTCCCTCAAATGGAAGTGCTATCAGGAAAGAGAGGCTTTTGTGTTCTGTTCTCATTGTTCCTCGCTACCATTTCCAGCACCCATTTCAGGTCTACCACAGTGTAGTGGAATTTGACCATCTCATAGCCGTTTCTCAATGTGAGCTGTAATTCTTACAAGGACTGAACTTTCAGTTTCTTTTCAATTGACTTGTCATTACTTCCTTTCCTGCTAGGTTCTGTTAGTATTTTCAGATGGGCTCGATGATTCACTGGAAGACCTGAAGAAAGCAGCAGACTCACTTCGCTTTAAAGGTATTACAGTACCACTTTGATGCTCCTGCATCCTACTACCACAGGCCTGATGTGCAGCTCCCCCATTGCAACCTTTTCACTTAACACTGCCTGTCCATTCCAATGTGGAATTGCCCACAAGTATTTGCTTCTCCACGTGAAACAGTGTACATGATGACTTGTCACTGTATGGCAGATGATGCCAGAGACATGCCTAGGGGTGTGGAGGTTCTAGTTTCTGGAGTCCTGCTCCAACAGCTGGAGCAATTCAGGATGGACCCTTCTCACTGGTGAGAACAACAAAGCAAAGGTTAGATACAACTCTGACTTCTCTAGGAAAAAGCAGGTTTGAACTTGTTTGGACACTGAGTAACATTCTGGTCTGACAGAGGCTAGAATGTTACTCAGAATGTTACTGGGGAGAGAAGTCAATTGGAAAATTACTTGTCTGGATTTTTTTCTTACATATTTTTCTCAATAGCTCCATTTCTGTTAATATAATGTACTGAAGACATAAAATTTAAGTCTTTCAGGGAATTGCTGTTATTGAAGTTTATATTGTTGGTTAAATTGTGTGTTTCAGGTATTCATTGATTTAAATTTATGCTTATGTTGAAGGTCTTGATGCACTTCTATTAGTTGGCCTGGACAATACACAGAACTTGACTGAATTTTGGGAAATAGAGTTTGGCAGAGGGTTTGGATACAAGGAACCTCTGAGTGTTGGGTTTGCAGATATTGCGAACATTTTGCAGAGAAATCTTGTAAGTCCTTCTGTGATATAAACAAAAGGTGGGGGAAATCAGTCTTTGTTTATGATGACCATATGTAAATGAAATGTTCCTTGTAATTTTTCAGGATACTGTTGCAGAGAGAAAATGCTGTAAGGTTATTTGTAAGTGTCTTGGAGAAAATGGTGATTATGGTGTCCGGGGAAATCCTGGAAGGAAGGTAGGAGGTCTAAGATAGACATTACATAAAAACTTCTTAATTTTTCAAAGTGTTTCTGGGTTTTTTTGTAATATTTCAGACCATGCATGTGTGCGCCCATAACATTTATTCTTAGGACAGATGAAGGAGAAACATTATATGTGATCTTTTCTCTGCTGCATTCTCCTGTGCAAAATATTTTTGTAATGAAAATGATTTGTACATATAAAAATAATTAAGCACTCTACTGCACCAATTCAGCAGGAAATTGAGAGGGATTAAAAAAATTTAGTCTGATTAATCAAGAGGCTATTTATCTATTGGGAATGAGAAACTTCTAACTGACAGGCTGAAAGTAGAAAATAATCATTTTCCACTAGGTATGCACCTTATCCTTTTGTGACTGGTTTTTCCAAATGTCCTCTTCTATAAGTCTGTTTTGATCCAAAAGGATTGCTTCTTTTAAGACTTAAAATTGTTTGGTTTGAGTATTTTTGAATATTACAGATATCCCTACTTCTGCATCATACAAGTAGAATTAATTATTAAAGTTTTTAATATATGTAGCCTCCATTTGACTACTATTCTTTCCATTATATATAATTATTCCAGTAGCATGTGAGATAAATTATATCTGCAGTTCACATTCTTCAGTTATATGGTTGCAATTAAATGAAGTTTTGGTTATCTCTTAAGAAAAGTATACTCTTCTAATACTTCTTCATAAACCAATTTACTGGGGTTTTTTTTCCATTACTCTTCTTGCTTTTCTTATACCTTTCTGTTTTACTAAAGGACTAGATTAGGTGCTAACACAGTGTTCAGAATGTAAACATAATTGTTTTCCAACTAGAAATTCCCTTTGTTCCAGTTTCTTTCTGCTCAAATTTTTCCCTAAGGTTTATGATATTTGCATGACTTCCAATATAAAGTTGAAACGTTCCTATGTGTTTGCAAGGCATTGCAATAACTTCATCCTAACAAGTTTCCAACTCCATATATTTTTTCATTTCACCTTAGAATTTCATTAATGTAATGCTTTCTTTTCCAAATAATTAGAAAGATGTTTAATTTGATGAAGTATCCCAATGAGCTTTATTAAGCCATCAGAGAGTTTCCTGAAATAACAGCTGAAACTTTATATTAACCATTGTTCTTTTCTTGGGTTTACATTTGGGGTTTTTTTTGAGCCATGTCAAATACACAGGACTGTACAGAGTGTCTGTGTAAATGCAGGGAGACTGCCCTCCTTAGCATAACCAGATCTAATTTTCAGGGGATGTTTGCTATCTCTATGTGCAGATAGAGATGAACCCCGTGTGCTTAGAGAACAGTGATACTTTTAAATTCTCATTTTTCAGGGAAGTACAGGTTACAGAGGATCTCCTGGCCATCCTGGTGAGGAAGGTGGGATTGTAAGTAAACATTTGTCTTCCTGTTATGATGATGTTAGTTGGTGCCTGAACCTGTACCCATCAATGTTAACCCAAAATGTGTCAGAGGAACAGGTAAATAGACAGATCTGCTTCTCTGTGTCTCTGCATCTCACCACAGGTAGTTATGCACTTAAAAAAGTAACTCACCAAAAGGGAGCTAGTTATTCAGTTAAAAAAACCAACCCACCTTCAAGTACAAACAGTTGAGTTACAGATTGGTAATGCAGTATAAACATGGCATGATAGTGAGAGCAAAGAACCAGGTGCAACTCAAATTAGTAACTGATGTTTGCTATCGTCCAAATGAAATTTTCCAGGAGACTTGCATTTGTGTCCTTAGTGCAGTGAATGGTGATACTGTTCTGTCTTTCTTTAGTCTTATGTGATAAATTAACCAGTAATCATCATTGTATGGATGAGATTGAACATTTTCCTTTGTTTCTTAGGGAGAGAGAGGCCCAGCTGGTTTCAGTGGGACTCAAGGAGACAGGGGATGTCCAGGTGTCAGAGGCCATAAGGCAAGTCTGTAACTTTGAAACATTTCCTAATTTTGTTTCCCATAAAGTTGTTTTCTGTACTGGGGAAAAATCCCTGTGCTGTCTTCCTGAAGCATGGATGAACATCAAGATCCAGCTGTAGGAATGGCAGACAGTGTTTGCTGTCTGATTTTGAGAGATATTTTGTGTAACCCAAACATGGTTTAATGGCTCAGGATTTTGCTGACTAGCAACTGGATAATGAGTTTTTCACCACTAACTCCAGACTGGCCATAGTTAAAGCTATAAAGCTTTATGGAATGGGAATGAAAATTAAGCCTATACTATCTTTCCCATAGGAAAGGAGGAAATCCCACACATGACACTAGAAGGTTTTACAGTACGGATTACCAATACTGAGCTCAGCATACCTCTGCACAGCAATCTATTGTACCCTGCTTTTCAAGCTCAATAAAAGTACTTTTACCAAATTTCATCTATATTTCTTTTCAATTTCAGGGGGCCAGAGGCTATAGGGGAAGTCAGGTATGTGTTTTCATGTGTGATATATTTTCTTTGAGAACTGATTTCTGCTTCCTTTCATGTTACCCTGTAAAATGAAATTATCAACAAAGAAGGAAAGTAGTGTAAAAACTTAGTGTAAAAATAGTGTAAAAACTTAGTGTGAAAATAGTACAAAACCAGCATTAAATGTACTTTTGCTATGGTTCTATAAGGACGGATTTAAGATACCTATCACATTAATTAAAATCAGCAGTCATTACTGTATTTTTATATGATTACAATCTATTAGTCTAACTGACAGGAAATGATTTATTTACTGACTAGTTTGATAATCTGTTAAGGTGGTAATTGTGGTAATCTGAATCTCATTCTAATTGTGTAGAGAAGATGAGGGGAAAAAGTGGTTGTAAATAGTATTTATTGGGGGTTTGGTCAGCATTTTCCCAAGATCATTATTGACATATTTTCAATATTCAAACTTCTCTTCAAGCTGTGTTTGTAATCTCATCTGCTGATATTTCAAGTCTGCTTGAAAGGTCTGTTTGACCTTTCAAACATACCTGTTGATGAAGGAGATATAGTCACTAATTTGATAATAACAAGTGAAACCTGGAAGGCAATGATCTATAACAGTAATAGTTTCCAAGCTACAGTGATTAAAACGAAATTAACTTGTATTTAATGCTTTGATACAAAACCACTTCTAAAAATGAGTTGTGAGCCTCAAAGATTCAGAAGATGTTTGTCTCCATAACTGAGCAGCTTGGACAAAGTTCAGAGATAGTTTCTGTAACCTCAGCTCTATTTAAAGTACTGTTCTGTACTAACTTTTTAATCTTTTCATGTGTTTCTCTTTCCTTTTCCATTTTCTGCTGTTCTCTGAAATAATTTGTCCTTCCTCCAGTGTTCGAAGTGTCAGATTATAGAAGAGAGAGAGTACTTGCTGATGATTTCAATTTGTCAAAGTTAAATAGTGCAGTAGGTCTTACCAGTTGCACAAACCCTACTGAAATCAGGTGAACATGTGAATATCTTCATTATGTTGTATAGTTATATCCACAAATTTTATTTTAAATAAAAATATTAAACTTTCAGCACATAAAAAATGTGATTCAGTTGTGCCAACGTAGTAAGGTTGAAGCAATTTATTGAAGTCACTGAAGTCTAGAAGGCATTTTATTGTAGCTATTTGAATGAAAGGAAATACTGAATGTTTAATAGTCTGAAGTTAGGCTTAGGTTTTCTGAGGTAGGAAATGACTGATAGAAAAAATAACACTTCAATAAAAGTCATGATTACTTACTGCTCAAAATTTTTCTGGAATGCTTATTCAAGAAATTCTTGTTTGTGACATTAATCAAAATGTACAGACAGCTGTTTTTTCTTGTAGTAGATACAGAATTGTTTTAAATTAAAGAAGGTCTTCCTCAGGAGTTTTAACTGGCAGATTTTGCAACGTCAATTTAGCATCAAAACCTGAAAAGCAATTGTATCTGTGTCTCTATCAGAGTGAGACTGCTGATGATTTTGACTTGTTCTTATGCCACTTTCATTGTTTGTTGAATATAATTTCAGCTTTCTGGTTAGTTGTCTCTGCTAAATTAATTTCCTACTACAAATTAAACCAACACAGTTTAATGCCTTCATTTTTATCCTAGTAAAGAAAGATGGAAGAAGTTTCAAAATATCCTGTAAAAATTTGGTTTGTTATTTGGCTGAGTCTGAAACATTGTGGAGTGTACGTACATAAAAAAAGTCTCACAGTTATAACTTTATTTAGATGCCTCATACATGTAAACACTGCAAACTCCTTAAGTATGGGATGGGTATTTTGTGGGAAAATTACTTCCATAACTGTTTGCAATGCTGTGTATCATTTTTGCAGGCAAAGGTAAGAGAAAAACAATGTGAATTTAAAAGGGAAGGTGACTGATGTTTATGTAGCACTGATATTTATGTACTCTTGCTGGAAGAGTTATGGAGTTTCTTAAAATATCCTAAAGTCTAAGATCAATCTTCTGTAATTATTTTTTAATCATGGTTATTCTTTCTGGTTTTTCAATCCACTGTTCATATTGTAAAACTAGGGAAAAAAAGAAAAAAAAAAGCACAGTAAAAGCACATATGATGGTTGAAATCAGAATTACAAGGTTATCAGCATGATAGATCAAATACTAGTAGTTTATTGTGGAATTTTTTTTAATTTTGAAGGTGCTGCAGCTGGGAAAAGATTTGGAAGCTAAAGGACGGAAAAGCAGAATTTAAATCCTAATAGAAATCTATAATTTAAATAGCTGTTTTTCTTATTAGGTGTCCTTAACAGTTAGTTGTTTTAGACATTGTTAATTCATTAAAAGTATTAATTAGTAATTAAAATTTATAATTATTATTCTTAAACAATCTTGCTAACCATTAAAACCACAGATCTTATTCAAGTTTCCAAATGCAGGCCAAACACTTCTTTCTTTGCTCAGACAAGTGGATTAATGCTTATTGGATTTTTTTTTTTTTTTTTTGCTTATTGCTAAAGGGTGAACATGGTGAGAGTGGATTTGATGGCACTGATGGAGAGCAGGTAAACATTACTTTAAATGCGCAGTGCTATTGAAGACACCAACCTCAGGGTTCAAAGGTACAGATTTTGTACTTTGAATGGGCTTTAATGCTGAACAGAAGTTCTGTTGTTGGGTGCTTAGAATTATATATGATTGAAGCTAGATTCTGCCAGAAAAAAAAACTTCTGCCAGAACCTGATTTAGTAGAAAGAACAAACATTAAATTTTTCTTCTTTCTCTCCCCTTTCTGAGTCTAGGGAGAACATGGATTTCCTGGACCTTCTGGAGAGAAAGGCAACAGAGGGAAATGGGTGAAGTACCCCTTACAGTAATGTTTAGATTTTATGGAAACATCTTTCCAAAGTGTAATGCTGTCTGTAATGCCTGTGAGTTATTTTTAATAGCTGCCTGTTCTCTAACATGCTGTCACTCCTGCTCTAAATCAGTGTAGCTCCACTGACTTCAACAGATCTGGCCTTCTGCTGCCACACATACTATTCATACTTGTACCTGAATTGTTTGTGCTCTTTTTATGAATTTAGGGCAGAAAAGGCCCCAGAGGAGAACCAGGTGAACGAGGAGAATCTGGTGTAAGAGGAGATCATGTAAGTGCATTCCTTTATTTTTCATTATATTTCACTGATTTGCACATCGATTTTGTGATGGAGGTGATGTGATTTGAAGAGTTTTTCACAGTCCTAAAAAATGCAGTACTCTGCAAGAAGAATGGCATGTTCTAGGAGTCCTGAACTCTTTAAATGTATATGTACTGATGTGTTTTGATGTATTGCTTGGAAGCAGGTGTTTAAGCCTCAGGTCTCCTGCTTGTTTATGATTTTTTGTTTATTTGTTTATTTGTTTTCAACATTGGCAACAAAACTCCTTTTGGAGCTGCTTATGGCTGTAGAATGTCTTGGGCTGAAAGGGACCTTAAAGCTCAGTTAGTTCATTCCCAACACCCCTTGCCATGGGCAGGGGCACCTCACTAGACCAGATGGTCTGGTGAAAAGACCAGGTGGACTAGGTCAGTCTTCCCTGTTGGTTCCCACCCTACAGAGGAATTCTGGATCACCTGAAAACCCTGTGCACTGACTCTTGGTTAGCAATTTATAATGATGCAAAGCTACTTCTTTATATTCACATTTTTGTTTGCATGGTCCAGAGACCTACATAAATGCATTCCCTGGACTAAAATTCCAGTGCAGACACCACAGTTCTTGTCTTGAAAATACACAACTTTGTCTTTTCACATTTATTTAAATGACTTTGTTCCAAACAGTCATACATTGTGCTGACTCCTGTTCTTAGTGCTTATATTGAAAAAAAAAAAGGTAACATTGTAATTTGCCTCTTTGAGAGATCAGGATTTCAACTGATCTAGCATTAAGTGGCTAAATGGAACTCCATGCTAGTGTAAGACCCCAAATGAAACCCATGAGTTATGATCTTAACTCAATTAACTATATCAAATCATCCAGAACAGTTTCACATTTTCAGTTTAATTTGTTGACCCTTAGTAATTTTGCTTTTAATATCTGTGGAAAAAAACTTGGTAGACTTTGCAAAACTTCCTATACTGAGTTCTTACAAGCATGATCATTTAAAATAGCATTTTTATTCCTTACTCTCTGCAATTACAAATCTATTTTTGTAGTCAATGTAGTAAAGGTATGGTAACAGAAAATGCTGATCTTTCCACTGATTTTTTTCAGGGAGATCCTGGGGCTAACAATAATGTTACTGGCCCTAAGGGTGAAAAAGGAAACCTAGCACCACAGGTAGGCAAGTTGTTCTATTTTGTGGAGAGAGGATTTGCATAATGGCTAATTTCTACTCACTGTCCAGTGACCAAGGAGGTTTTTGTTCGTCTGCAACACAGAAGCTTTAGAAACTGCTTGATACAGGAAAAAAAGAAAAAAGTAAAATGTTTAAAAATACTATGGAAATAGTCTCATAATGTAGAGCTAATGGAAAGCATGTATTTGGTATAAATATATGATTTTTCCACAAATTTACATCAGTAGCCTGAAAGGCTTCCAGTAATGGGTTGTAAGGATACAGTTAAAAATCATGCTGGGAAAAATGCACAGATTATCCACAGACTATACTTATTTTGTTATGGAACAGCTATTACCTCAGGATGGTGGGTAAATTCCATTTTGATCTGTAAATAGAAAATAAGAACTGGGATATATGCTTATATAGTGATGTTAGATTTTTTAACAGGTGTTTTAGCAAACAAACTACAAAACTGGAAAAGGAAAGAAGCATAACAGAAAAGCATGGCTTGTATTACCATTACAATTTGTTTGGAAAGAATTAACAAAGCTGATAAAGTAGTTGGATGGTAGCAAGAAAAAAGATGGTGAATGAAAACTTAAGAGGATGGCAAACATGTGAGAAAAATCCACTGATTTCTTTCTGAACAAGTAGGATTTTATGCATACGAGTATGGCTATGTAGAGTGTGCTGAAAGCAGTAGAAAATCTCTGAGGATTGCTTTTTGAAGAATAATTGGATTTTGATAACGCTTTGAAAGCAACTTTCATCTTAAGGAGTCCAACTGAAAGGCTGAAGTCAACAAAAATTATTTCACAAAAGCCTTGTCTTTGTATTAGCTGTTAG
Organism: Chloebia gouldiae; assembly: GCA_003676055.1. NCBI lineage: Eukaryota > Metazoa > Chordata > Aves > Passeriformes > Passeridae > Chloebia > Chloebia gouldiae. The sequence continues at coordinate 40,754,554 of QUSF01000003.1, forward strand.
TAACTGGAGATCCAAATCAGACATGATCTGTCTGGTTTATAGTTTTTGAGTATAAATGATTTGTAAAAAGCAAGAATCAACATTAGTATTACACAACTGATTGCAATGAAAACACTTAGAAGAAGAAACAAAGAAGGAATGTATAAAGAAGAATGTGCATGTACCAGAAAAAGGAAAGAGTGTTTAAAGAGCTTGGTCACTTTGTTTTGCAGGGAGACCCAGGCCCACAAGGACTCCAAGGAGAGCAGGGTGATGCTGGCCTAGATGTAAGAATAGCAATCAAAATGGAGTGGAAATAACCAATACAACATACTGTGGGGTTCCCACCAAAAAAACCCATTTTTGTCTTCTTCCTTTTATCCCACCCTTTAAACTCCTGCAAGGAGAGAGAGAAAAAATCCTCTAAAGTTTTCAAAGAGAAACACATTTGGCTTCAAATCTAGTAGCTTATATATATTGCAATGTTTTCTTTCCTTTAAAATCAGGAATTTGCATTTCTGTTAATTCCAGGTCTGATTCATGTGAAATAACAAGCCTTAAACTCAATTTATTTTTCAATGAGCCTTAAATGCTTCAAGACTCCACCCTAGATTAATCTAGCTCTTCTTTCCACCCATGACTGCAAGTTTTCTATGTCTGTTCAAGTATATAGATAAGCTCACTGGCAGCTGAGCTGCTCTTTTTTAGTTCACTGGAGACTGGAAGTTGTGAAGGCCCCTTTCTAGTCAGTCAGAATTGTGCCTAATGCCAAAGTCTGGCATGATCGCTCCTCAATCAGTCTGCAAAAATGTCCTAAATGCCTCCTTAAGTTTGTGAGGTTCAGAAGTAACATTCACTGGAACTGCTGAGCAGTGTGCAGCAGGAAGTGATGCAAACTTCTGGGCTCCCTTTATTTTAGCCAAAGGGCAGTTGACTGGGAAGACATTTTCTGAATTTTGTTGAAATGCCTTCACTCTGCACTCATTAAGGATCTAAAATCTTTTTTCTTTTTGGAAAGACTTTTGTACAAATTTCTGTCCCAAATCCAACCTTTTCTCACTTTTTTTAGATTAAATCTTTATGTGGAAATAATCTCTGCTTTCTTTAAGCTGTATTTGGTTTTATTGTATGTATAATGTGTTTTGTGATAAACTACTGTTTCACATTTTGCTCAGTATTCTGGATGTAATCTCTCATGCCACTCCTTTCTAGGGTGCAGCAGGTCGAAGAGGCCCACCAGGTATAAAGGTGAGTGGCTGACACTGCTTCTACCTATTTATATGCAGCTACATGTCCAGCCTGTATGCTCCTCTTAAGTGAAAAATTTCATTATGAACCAAGACATAAGTGTTTAACAATCAAAAGTCTATTTCAAGCCAAGGCAGCCTTTGAATTTCATAGGTGAATGTCGTAGAGACCGTCCTGACTTGAAGGATTTAGAACTGGAAGGGAGCTTTCATCAAAATAAAAGGACAGTTACTTTCACTATTAGGGCAAGTATGGGAATGTAGCTAGAGAAAAGTCTGTCACTAAAGATGACAGAAATGAGAAGTCAGCCTGCAAAGTCTGACAGTTTATTCCTCCTTTGCTGCACGCACCCAGAGATATGCATGATATACATGTGCAGCACAGATAAAATTAGGGCAAGTTCTACATGATGCTTTGCTCAAAATAAACAGTGTTAACTGCTGATCAAACATATAACATAATCAAGGTTTTGGAAATAATTTCCCAAATCAATATCTAGAAGAATAGGATATACAGAATAGGTCAAACCCACTGCATGCTGACTGATCATTCCAGGAAGATAGTCTGGTAGAAAAATCTCTCATGTAATTGAGAGATGACAAAATCTCTCTCATAGTTAGGTGGCAGCCCTGGTTTTCCTAGATTTATACCCCACAGAGTCACAATGAAGGAAAATTTTCCTGAGATGTAATTAGTAAAGACATCACTGCAATTCTCTTAAATGATGATCCAGATATTGTTCTTGGAAAAGAAAACTTATTTGTCCTAAAGTATGAATTACAAAATACAGTTATCAAAGCAAATCTAAAGCAGCTATATTCAAGTGTGGGTTAATACAAGTAAAAATAAAATTCTAGGTATTCTCAAGTATAGGTTACATGATCATTCTAGAAAACCTTGCTTTAGCACAAGTGGTTCACATTTGACCCAATCTCTTTGCCAAGTTGCTAACACAGATAAGGAAGATGGTATATGCCATAATACAGCATTTCCCTCTTTATCTTACTGCATATAAACCCAAGGAAACATTGCAATTTTGTGTACAACATTGTCAGCACCAGCAGGGTGGAATATATCTTGAAGTTCTGCTGTGTGTTTGAGTCTGAGGATTGGGTAGAGTTGCAGTTTCTAGATAAAAGTGCCAACCAGCATTTTGAGTAGGTCAAGTATAAAATGTTAATAAATAGTAGCAAGAATAACCATACTGATGCGATATAGAACATGAATTTCAGTGAAGGAAAAGGACTGTCTTCTATGGCAGTAATATTTCTTCAGTAGCACAGTGTTTGATTTGTCTCTGATGTCTGGGCTTCCTGTCCCTCTCCTGTTGAGAGGTTTTGCTATACCTTTATATACCTTTTTTCCTCTGTGTGGCAGCCAGGTAATGCAGATTTTTACATTTAGAATGATTCAAATTAATATTTCATTGGGAAATATCAATCAGAAGGGAGAGTCCTGCAAGTCCCCTAAACTACAGTCTGGTCACTTCCCAGTTTTTTGCAATACACATGTATGCTGTGTGCCAAAACCCCTGTCCCCACCTGGTTTCTGAAAACCCCAATTTGGATTTCCTTTGAGAATCCAAAACTTTCACTGAGTCATTGCAGATAGGAATAGATTGGAAGATTTTGATACTATCTGACAGCAGGGAGAAAGCACCATGCTTTGGCTTTTTTTTTTTTTAAACTTTTTTTGGTTATGCCAGGATGAGCATAATTTGAAAGAATATGAGCATTTTGCAGTTGTTTCCTATTTTTAATCTCAGAAATTCTTTATAGGGTTTATGAAGACATTTTAGATTAAAATACTGAAAAATATTCATCAAGTCTGCCTTTTAATTATTCCAGTCCTTGCTTGATCACTGAGAAATCCATTTTAGATTAAAATACTGAAGAATATTCATCAAGTCTGCCTTTTAATTATTCCAGTCCTTTCTTGATCACTGAGAAATCCATTTCTTGGGTAATTATGAAACTTAGTGCTTTTTTATTTTCTTTTCCTTGTTGGATTGCAGCTGATATCTCATTAATGTCTGCATTATTCTGTCAAGTACAAAGAAAAGAAATAATCAACTAAACTATGGTTGGTAACAGGACCAAAACTGAAGTCAGTGGAAATGGATCTGTACCATATCTTGGTTGTACTAACAAGCACAAGAACCTTATGTGGTTAGAAAGTAACAATGTTCAACTTGTTTACTAAATTAATAGAATACAGAGTCAGTTGAGCCTTTTCAACTAATTGAAACTTAGCTGAGACAGCCCTATTCATCTCCAAGGAAGCACCCTCAGCAAGTAATGCGGCCACCCTTTTGTAAAGTGGCAGGGAACAAGAGAAATGACTGAAACTCACAGCAACAGAAAACTTTCAAACTGTTTTCATTCAAGTCCTTGATGATCAGCTTTGACTTCTAAAAGCATATAACAAACCATTTGTCTGGGTCATTGAGCACTGAAAGGTAGGTACCAATCAATGATCAAAGGCAGGTAATGTAGATATCACCGAAAAAGTGTAAAAAGAGAATGGCAAAGATAATTGCAGACTTCTGTCTTTCACATCCCTTGGAGAAGAGAGATGGAACAGTAAACCCTGCAATATGACAGTGGCATCCATCCTTGGGTGAGATTGTGGCTTTTGTGTCCTTCCACTGGGATCCCATGCATGGCAGGATGCTACAAAGCATTGCTCTATCAGCAGAATTTATGAGAGCTTCACTGCAAAGCTCTCCTGGTGTCCCTGGGCCAGGAAGCAGATCTATTTAGTCTTGATGTTTGTGGGATCTTCAAGGGCCCTTCTGTGGACCACAGTGTCCTGCTTTGTAAGGAAATTAGATATGGCCAGTCCCTCTGGAGGAGGAAGGTTTTGTGCTGAAATGGGATAAAGAAGAATCCCTCTTTCAGGTAGATAAGAGGGATATTGGTGGTGACATACTCAGAGGTGAATAATCAGACTAGAGACAGTGAGGCAGAATTCACCCACCTAACACAAAAGGACTTGTTTTAGGTTCAGCTGTTAATAAAAGGCACTGAAATAACACCCTCATCAACAAAGTAATTAACTTCTTTAACTTCTCTTGCAGTCAGCGTGAACACACTGCTGTTCATCATATCTTAAAAAGGACTCCTCCCAAGACTTGCAGTTGCAATTGTCTTTGCCTTTCTGTGATAAAAGGAGACTAATTTTTTCAAATAGTTAAAACAACATAAAAAAAAGCACAGCTAGCCATTCTTAATAGTCAGAAGTAGTCAGCAGGCAGGAGGAATAGAAGGTGTGATGTGGTATCAGAGAGGTGTTTATCACAGACAAGAACAACACTGCAATCTCTGTGATGGAAATAAAGCAAAATAGTGAAGAGGAAAAGGAGATTAACTTAGAGGAAGGCAAGAGAGAGAGGAAAAGGCAAGGGAGAAAAAAGGACAATCACTTTTCTAGGATTTGATTCAAAGTAAATTTAAGTAGCTGAAAACTTTAAATTGGTTTTGAATCTTAGTAGAATGTGCCTAAGATATGTATCCATTTTCATTATGGTCAAAATTATTTTAATGGAATCTATTTCTACTTGATTTTTTTACATCTGTCAGTATCATATACTTGCTGATGTTCTTACTCTGGCTATAAATTAACATTCTTTTTTGGTTTTGGCGCTTTTTTTTTTTTGATTGTTATCTTTTGTTTCATTCATATGGTGCAGAATGAAATTTCAACCTTTTAAATTCATTTTTCCTCAGAAGATTCTTTCCATCTTGCATCTGTTTCCCAAGGATCTTCAGACATATGTTTATGATTTCTCCAGTGAAAGGGGGTCTGCAAGACCTGTAATATCTTGATGCTAATTGTCACCATTTTACTCAATCCAGAAGACAGTGAGTATTTCTTATGGACATCAGTTAAACTGACTCATCCTAAGATGGTAGCTTTATGGAGATGGAAGCTGGAAATTTTTTACCATCATCAAGACAGATTTGATTTGCCTCACTGAATAACTGGAGTGAAAGATGTAAAAAGTAAAAAAAGGTCTAATTCTAGTGTGATTGTGAAGTCATGATTCCCCCTCAGAGCCATTCCCCACGGATGAAGGTAAAGAGAATCTACCCTTGTGGCCTGGCTTTATGATTTCTGGTCTTCACAGTGGACAAAGATAATGCACAAATATTGCTGAGACATGGTGTAAAATGTATTCAGCAAAATAAAACTGACCTCTTCTGTTGCAGCTTTTATATTCATCACATTCCCCAAAAAAACCAAAGAAAAGCTACTCTTCTGCTTTTAATTTGAGTTTTCTTCAACACGAATTTTAAGCTGTTTGAAAACTGTTTGAGTTCATTGAAAAGCATTCTACCAACTGAGACTATGTAGAGATACTAGATTATTATCTTTTGATGTACAAATGAGAGATACTAATTTGTCTGTGTTTGTTGTTGTTTTCTTGGATTTTGTTCTGGTAGGGTGAGCAAGGAGATGTGGGAGAAACAGGTTACTCAGGAGAAACTGGTCTTCCAGGCCCACAGGTAACTAATAGAACTTGTGAGTTGTTATGTTAGTTAGGAAAAAAATAAATTTCCTGCCTTGATGTTTTGTTCGTATTTTGGAAAGCTTTCTTAACTTCAACTAATGAATATTATAAGTAAGACTCCTCCTTGGCAAATCTTTTCTGTAAACCTAAGGAATTAAATGTGACAAGCTACTTGGGTGCAACTTCTAGTGAAATTAAAAGAGGACCATGAGTAGCAAAAATAAGTAATTTAGCCAACACATCTCCAACTTACATGATATTCTCAAGCAGATATCATCAAAATTAATTCATTAGAAATTGCTAACAATAAATCCATAAAACCTATTGCATTGACAAAATAAATGAGAAAAGCTTTGTGTTTAAAAAAATTGCGGGTGGAGTAATTTTGAACAGAATTATTGTGGTAGACTTCTTATAGTAGCTTCCAGTTTAAAGATGCTCTTAGATGCTTCTAACTTTTAAAGATGTTTAAGTTTAAAGATGCTTTTAACTTACATTTTAGGATGGAGAAAGCCTGGTTGATAGTAGGCTGTTTATGGCTCCCTTGGAATCCTTAGGCACCTCAGGGGGTCTCTGAATCAGACTGGCAGGCAGTGACCATCTCAGGTGCTTCAAACAGGCAAATCCTTATAACAAAACAGCAAAGGCTTGTGAAACAGGCACTGGGAATCTGGTCATTGCAGCAACATGATTGTCATTGAAGGGCTGTTATCATTGAACTGACTTTTTCTTTCAATGGTTTCTTTACATCAGGGCCCAAGAGGACCACAAGGGATCAGAGGACCTCCTGGACCACAAGGCATGCCAGGCCCTCTGGTTAGCTTTAAATAATATATTCTAGCTGTACCCATTAGGGATTTTCATTCTCAGTGTTGATGTTGTTCTTATAAAGAACAACAGTTTCAAAAAGCTTCAAAAAGCTTATTAAAAGTAGAAATACTTGGTGTAATACTTAAGGAAACTGATTATAATACTTAAGGAAACAGTCTCATATGATAAAATAACAGCCTTGGAAATAAATTTAGGTGCATAAATAGCAGGTGCTAGGATGTGACGAGGTTGTAGCTACTGAGCTGCTGAACTGTCTGCTGAATTTCTCACTTTTTGATGCTGTTAATTTTGGGCATTCTTCTGGAATTACAGCATTGTAACTCAGGGCTGGAATGTCCTATGCTGTCATCCTTAGTCATCTGTTTCAGTCAACTAATGATACTTACATAACCAAATATATGTGTACATTGATATTTTTGTGCACATATGCATGTATTCACTAGGTATCTATAAGATAGAAAATAACATTTATGTTATACTTGATAACATTTTGAGAATTTTATGGCAGTTGTACAGATGACAGGAAATAAGTAGAATGATAGCTTAACTGGTAACTCTTACTTGTGGTCCTCAAAAGCCCAATATTTTTACTGACTCTGTGGTAATTTCAAGTGGCAATGAATCCTTGAGTGCAGTGTGCCCTTGATTTTTTTGTTGTGCACCTTTTAACTGACACTTCTTATTACAGGGTAGTCTGGGGGCACCTGGTTCACCTGGCTCTGCTGGAAAATTAGGTGTAAGAGGAGCAAAGGTAAAGATTTTCAAAGTATCTAATTGCAGCAATCTAACAGTGTCATTCATTCTAGACTGACCAAAGAAGCACTGTTGAAATTGCTCTTGTGGTAATAGTTCCGAACGGGACCTGCCTTCTCACAAAATGGAGCAGTGCTGACCCTTGAGTTTGTTTTATGATTCCTAGAATCTGTCCAGTCCATTGAAAATACTCACCAGTGAATCACAGAATAATTCATCTTGGAAGGGATCCATGAGGATCATCAAGTCCAACTCCCTGCTTCTTGCAGGACTACCTAAAACTAAACCATAAAGAGCATCATTCAGATGCTACTTGAAGTCTGACAGGCTTTGTGGCATGACCACTTTTCTGAAGAGCCTGTTCCAATAACCAACACTGGATCAGTGACTTCACCCTTAGGTGAAGAACTTTTTCCTAACATCCAATCTGACCTTCTCAGTTCAAAGAAGCATAGCTGCTTATTTTAACCATATTTTTCTAAAGATTCCAAACCAATCCAAGGAACTTATGCTGTTGTGCTGTGTATTTTGGAGGAATGCACATGTTGAAAAGAACTGAATAAACATGAAGGCAAACAGGCTTATACTAACAGGTTGTTGACACTAGAGTACACTTACTTCTGATAAATGTTATCCTTACTTACCTTTCATTTATGTTTGTTGAAATGTTAGATTTTATTTAATAAAAATAACTCAGTTTAGGTACTGTTGTATAATTGAATCTAAAAATCACAAATAATACCAGACAGCTAAACCTTTCCATCTCTTTGAAGGGTTGTAACCTTTAGTGGCGGAGAGGTATCAGAAGGTCAAAGTGCTGCCATGAAAAGAATCACTGTGTGCAAACATATATTCAAACAGTGACTAACATTGGGAAGATATATGAGAAGTTCCATCATACATTCTATTTTGTCAGTCTGGTTTTGTGCTGTTTAATATTAGGGTCTTGGTTAGAAGAATGTTCATTTAGAAAGTGAAAACAAAAATGGAACTGAAGAAAAGAAAGAGGGCTAAGAGCACAGTGCAGACAGCCTGCCTGAGAAATATCATTTGCTATCAACAGGTGCTTCAGGCTGGTAGAATTCCAAAACATGTTCTGCTACCATTAATACAAATTTTTCCAAACCCCACTTTTTTTTTTTTTTTTTTTACTTGTAATTCTTTATTGCAATGTGGGTTTTCTTGAACAACACCTTTGGTGTTTAACTGCATGAATGCTCAGCATATTCTCATTTGCCAAGTCATTTCCAGTTCTATCACCAGGAACAGTTCATAAAACATGGTCTGTAATGGAATGCTTTTGCCCAGCATCAAATAGTCTATAAAATGTATAGGCACACTTCAGTTTAACAGACAGGTTTGCATTTCAGAAAGAAGAATTGTCCTAAGTGCAAAACCATTGGCTTTTGTGTTTCAATTATAACAGGGTGAACCTGGTGACCCTGGAGAGAAGGGCTTAGCTGGACCACCTGGACAGAGAGGCAGTCCTGTGAGTTTTCTCCCCTAATTCAGTACCCCTGTATTTTAATACCTATGTATCTGAATCAGTAATGATAATTTCCTTCTATTTTCCCTGTTTGATACACCTTTGGTTCTCTTTCCTTATGGACACCAGATTTCTTGTGGGCTAGAGAGAATATCTTTCCCCTCAAATGTTTTAGAAGAGAGAAAGTATGATAAAGGTAGGGCACACAGTGGAAAGGAACTATGACCTCTATCCTTGTTTTTCCTCTACAGTTTTTGCATTGTTTGCTAGAGTTTTTAGACTGCATTTTGATAGCTTGTCCTACTTCATCAGTCTAAGTAGCTTGGGCACCTCATTGTAATGGGACCATCTTAATTCCAAAATGAAATTGGATATAAACCTAATTCTCAATTAAAAGCTAACTCATAGTATATTTAACCTACACAGGGCGTGGATGGCAGAGATGCCTATGGCCCTGAAGGAAGCAAAGGAGCAAAGGTATGTGCTTAAAGTCTGAGAGTCTCAGTCTGCATTCTACTGTTATCAGACATGATCATCCACATCTGATTAAAAAGGAATGCAAGACATGCAAAGTACATTTGTAAGGTTCACTGAGAAGCTCAGGATTACCACAGTCCTTGTGAGACATTCTTCTGTAGGATATTCTTTTGAGGACCAGTCACTCTTACTCTTTCTCTGCTGTGTGGAGGATTGTACCTGCAGTGCACGGTGCTTTCTTCCCACCTCAGCCTGCTTGATTGAACATTGTTATTGGCAAGTGTTGGTGGGCTGGCCACTATGGGTTCTTTTAATTTTTCTTGTTTCAGGGGAGGGGTTCCCTAACTACCAAGATGAGGGTGATACTCTCCAAACATCCTCACTGTTTTCATGTGAAATTTTTTCCTTGTGTTCCTACTGTCAGCAGTAAGATCTGAGGATTAACCTCTGGATTGTTAAGAAATTCTTATCATTCCCTTCACAGTGCTGCAAAAAAAAAAAAAAAAAGTAATTATATGCCTTCTTCTCTAAATTTGTACAAGAATTCAGCGGAAATAAAAAGGATACAGAAAGTATGAGATCAGAATCATGGCACCAGCGGATCAGTCCATGAGCAAAGTGGTCAGGATATTGGAAACAGCTGCAGTTCTCCTTTCAAAGAGTTTGTGCAGTATTGCAAAGCTAGTTCTTTCTTGCTGCTTATGAAACAGGTTCCAGTGAATCTCACTGGTAGGTTCGTCTGTTTCACTCTCCCTTTTTGTGGGAGAACCAGAGTGCTGCACAAAGCTGCAGAAAATAAATGAAAGGCTTTCTACGAGCCTCTCCAATAGAGGAACTCCTTTTTCTTAAACGGCTTTTTGGTAAAGTGGCTCTTGATACTTCTTATTTTCCAATCTCTTTTCTTACCTTCTTAGCTCTATCAATTTTTTTTGATGACAGGGTTTCATAGGTTACACATATGTTATATATGTGCAAGAGGACAAGGACATATATAGTGTGAATTCCAATGTTTAGGAAAGATACATTTCACTTCTGAATGATTTTTGGGAGAGTTTCCCTATTTCTCATGGGTGAACAAAGAACACACTAGAAACTGAAGTAACTGCAAACAGTTGATGAATTGACTTCTAGTAAGCCAAGGAAATATTATGGTGTCATTGTTTAGTCTGAGTGGTATAAAATTTTGAAACAACATTCAAACACTCTGCATGCTATTAGGAGGCATTAATAAGTTTTGCTAAAACACTTGAGAAATGGAATATTCATGAAAATTTAGAAACTGGTGGAAATTCTTAAAATGCCCTTCCTTTAGATAAACAAGGTATTAATCTAAAATTATGTCATTTGAGACCAGAGTAGCAGCCACTACTGCTTGGATGAGTTGTAAAGCTGAGAATAATTTTGAAATTCTTTTTTGTTTAAAGACACCAAACACTAACCAGATCACAAAGTTCTAGACTCTTGTGAAATCTTTATCCTTTCTTTTCATAGGGAGAATCTGGATTCATAGGATATCCTGGTCCGGAGGTATGATTAAATGAGCATGTTTAATTTCTTTTTGTCTTGTTTTACATTATTCTTATTTGTAAGAGGTTGCCTGTGTTTCTGTCTGTCCTCTTTCCAATTAATTCTGGATTTCATTTATTTTCAGGGAGTAGAAGGAGATAAAGGCCTTCCAGGAGCTGAAGGACCCAAAGGAATTAGGGGTAGAAGAGTAAGAATGATAAATCTGCTGACTCTGTGAGAGTTCTAAAAGTAAAACCCTTACACCCAAAGTGTTTATCACCAAAATTTTTAGATTTGTTACCACTCTCATCTTTTGTTGCCATAATTTGGGCAAGTCTTAAGAAAGTGCAGGTCTAAATCTTCAGAAGTGTTAGTTGCTAATAATTGTTAGGAGTGGTAGACTATCTTTATGAAAATGCATGATCCAACTCAAAGTATCGTTACAGAGGTTTTTGGTTTTTTTCTCCTGATGAAGTTTGGTATCTGTGCATGCAATTATAAAGAATAATATATTGTGTTTTTATTTGTAGGGTAATTCTGGCACACCAGGTTCCTTGGGAGATCCAGGTGACCAAGGGCCATCAGGACCTATGGTAATTTTTTTTTTTAATAAAATCTTTATTTTCAAAAAAAATCACCCTTAAATTGCTCTTAAAATTACTATTAGATTAATGAATATCTAATAGTGTTTCACATGGTAAACTATGTTTAATCAGCCTGGCAGTTGCACAGAGTACAGTCTTGCCTATGGATGTGTGTGCACAGAAGCACCTGCTGCTGGAAATGGAGCTGCAACAATACAATGCTGGCCAGAATTCTTTCACAGGATTTGGTATTTTCTTTATGCTGTGTGCATATCTAATTAAAAGAACAGAGAATACTGAAATATAGGACTGAATAGATCTGCTGAATGCCAATGCCTTTTTTTTTTTTTTTAAAAAGAAATGCCATTTAAAATTAACCTTACAGTTTCAGGCACTTATTTAAAGCTTAAATTGACTATAACCTGTTAATCCATAACACAAGTAGATGTGTTGATGCATTTTCCAGTGTCTGTGTTCTGCATTTTATACAACAAAATGTTTTATTCTCTGTCTAAGCAGGTGAAAGGATTGTGGATTTCAATAGGATTTAGGACTAACCCTTTAAGTAGTTAGGAAAATCCCTGTATGTGACTAACTTTATCCTGTGGAAATTCTGAAAATTAGCTCCATTGTGACCAGAAACAATCCCTACTGTTAATGATTTTCTTCTTAAACTTTCTTAAGCTTACTCTTTCAATTTAAATGTAGAACATTGTTAGTAATATTGTCTTTACCTGTATAAAATGGCCCACAGGATATGTGGAACTTAGTGAACATTTTTTTTTCCCTTCTCATTGAACTGTGTTGGTTAATGAATGTACCTGTCCCAATTTATTCTATGATGCTGGGCACAAGAATGGTTAAGAGTGCCAGTTGGAGCACATTTCCATCTCTGCCGCTTGGCCACTCACAAAATTTACAGATAGATCTTATGATCTACAGCTGTAGGCTTTGCCAGTCCATGGTCCAAGAAGTCTTCAGAGGCACTTCAAGTTCAAGATCTCCTCTTCAAGTGAGAGTAGAGCTTGGGATGTATGGGCTTGGTGGGGTTATTGCTGTAGCAGTGCATCAGTGAAATGAGAAAGTGGGGACCCCGTAAGGAGTGGAAGAGATAGGAATGCAGGAAACAGGGCCAGCTGAAACAAGCTTGTTTTAGCCAACCTTGGTGATTTGATTATCAGTATGTGTCAGGTCTGTACAGCTCAGTCACCACCACTGAGCTGCTGTCAGTAGCATTCTTTAGGACCCAGGCAATTCACAATTAACTCTTGCTGAACAGTACTAAGGAAGAACATGGACCTACTGGGAAACATAAGAAGAAAAAGGCATGGAATGGCAGTGATGATGCTAGCAACAAGACAGCAGAGGAGGTGAAGAAGGTAGCTCAGGCAGGTGGAGGAATAGAAAGTTAATTGAAAGGGGAAAGAACAAATATGGAGACAGGGCTATAATTTGGAGGTGTAAGGAAGTATATAATTTTGGTAAACTGTGATGCTATGGTAGAGAGAGGGTGAGGTAAAGAAGTGGCATGTGAAGTTCAAATATTTCTGCCGTGTCTCACTGCAGCTCCATGGGAGTAAGGGTTATTTTTCAGTAGAATTTTTATGCATCTGAAATGGACACATGATGAATATTCAAGCTCCCTTGAAAAATAGTTATTTTATCTGTATTTCATTCCTGTTATGAAGATTAAATAATACTTTTATTTTGAAAAAACATGCTTGGAGTGCTGTCGTTTTTCCACAGCTCCCAAGGGGAAAGTTGCAGAGTAGGCAAAGGTGTATGGTCTGCAGGATCTTTCAAGGTAGAGCTGTGGGGATTGTAATGGGCAAGAGGAGAGGGAAAGTTTGTCACATACTGAATGTTGGAAAACATGTGAACTGCAAATAACAGAACCATAGCACAGAAACTGCTGTTTTTAAAGGAACCCAATTCTGAATTATACTGCTTCTCAAGGGCAACAAGTATTGAACATTTAAAAACCATTAAGGAAAATGGACTGAGAAATAAATCTGACAAGTAGCCTGCAGCTCTGAGCAGGTGCACAGAAATCTATGCTGGGAACTGCTGTGTCCTCTCAAATTCATACATGATTACTGGGAAACACTGTTTGCCTGCATTTTCTTTGGGCTACAGAGTAATACATGAAAATACATTATCGGGGTCTGATTTTTTGGACCTGTGTTTAATTTGTTTCAGGGTGCCAAGGGACCAGTGGGCCCCATTTTAATGGAAGTAAGTAATCATCTTACAGCTGACTATACTGCAAGGAATGATCTGGTTTAGTTTCTGTTGATAACCACTGACAGCAATGAGCATTTATGCATGTGGATTAACACCATGTCCAAACTGTTGGACAATTAATATTCATTTTTCTGTTTCTTCACTCACATCAGTTTACACAGCAGCTCATGTTAGGGTTACTATTTCCCTTCTTGTAAAGGAAGGCATTTCTTCAGCAACAGTTATTTTCACTGGGAATAGAAGTGCAGGATTTCTTTAGAATCCTAATCCTATGTAAAATCAACACTTCTGAGTAAAGGCTTCATTAATCCTTGCATGGATGACTACCTGCAGCCAGTATTATTGCAGGTGTGTTCTTTGTCCAGAGGACATCTCTCCTCCTTCATGGACTTCTCACTTCCCATTGTTTATGGAAGTGCCATTGACTGATGACATCTTAGATCAGTTTGTTACACAACATAAAGAATGGATGGCACTCATTCATAAATAATTTAATGATTGTTTTAATGCTTCAGAACATCATTAAATGTCAACAGAGCATGTCTAAAAAATGTGCCTAGTTTCTGCAGTAAGGGGAGAGAGATACAACCTTCAGCTCAAACCAACTGTAAGATTCCCAGTCTGGGGTGGTCTGGGATTTGCCATTAATTCCTTTTCTTTTATTTTGAACCTGCAGCCTTGTGAACTTGTGAATTTTACCAGAAAAAACTGCCGTAAGTGGGGAACATCTTCTTTTATCTCTTATTTCACCTAATCACTCTTCCTAAATGGAATAGCCTTCATTTGATACCCTATAAACCGGTATTTTTTATCTGGGTTCAGTTTGACTGGTAGTTGTTAATTGTGAGGGGGTTTCAGCAGGTATATGAAGCAAACTTATGCTTTTTGCTCATTTTTCCTATCTGTTTATTACAAAAACTGTAACAAATATCTCTTCCTTATTAAAGATTAAACAAATCTTTGGCATTGTGCCAACACCCTTTGGGGAGGTCTCTAAGGAAAGACAGTATTTGTGTATCAGCTGTCCCCAGTTTAGATGCCTTCATTCTCAGATACATGTAATCAGCACAACCCAGGATAATTTTTTTTTAATTCTTATAAAGTTAAAAATAAAAAATAAAGTAAAAAATTTACTGCACTAAATAATAGTGCAGTAAAATTGCACTATTTTGACCATTTGATTGTAAAAGAGAAATGTGGTCTTGCACTGACAGACTCTGTCAGTTGTCTGAACTTTGGCCAGGCTCTTCATTGAAAGCTAGTGAATAAGTCACTATTTTAATGCATATGAGTCCAAAATAATTTAATTGCTCTCCCTCTCTTTCTTCCAGCATGCTCATCAGGTAAGCCCATCTAGTCTCTGAATATTCATTCTTTTATAGATTTGAAGAAGAAACAATCAATGTTTGAGTTGTGGAAAGGTTCTCAAGTAACTTTCCTGCTTTGATATACAGACACATGCCCAGCTTATCCAACTGAAGTGGTGTTTGCCTTGGATATGTCTGATGATGTTACACCAGCTGCATTTGAAAGAATGAGGAACATTGTTCTGTTATTGCTGAAGACCATTAAGATCAGTGAAAGCAATTGCCCAACAGGCGCTCGTGTCTCTGTTATTTCTTTCAATACCAACATGCATTACCTCATCCGATTCTCTGAATTCCAAAAAACCAACTTGCTGCTACAAGCAGTCCAGAGAATCCCGCTAGAGAGATCCAGTGGAAAACGAAACATTGGAGTGGCCATGAGATTTGTTGCAAGAAATGTCTTCAAACGTGTTCGTCAGGGCATCCTCACAAGAAAAGTTGCCCTATTTTTTGCCAATGGTCCATCACAGGATGATGTTGCCATCAGCACAGCTGTGCTTGAGTTGAGTGCCTTGGATATCACTCCAGTGGTTATTGCCTTCAGTGAGGTGCCAAATGTCAGACGTGCCTTCTCTGTAAGTAGACAGCCTATTGAAAACTGAGTCAGCCACCCACTTGCTGAGTATGTGCTAGGATTTGAGGGAATCCTGTTCTCAAACCTAAGTTTTACAGGAACTGTCCAATCTCTTATTAGAAAGGGGTATATTAAAAGTGACTATTTTAACAAAGAAACAAATTCACTTGACCATCTGATCTTTTTCTGAA
The DNA here is from genome assembly GCA_003676055.1 of Chloebia gouldiae. Lineage (NCBI taxonomy): Eukaryota > Metazoa > Chordata > Aves > Passeriformes > Passeridae > Chloebia > Chloebia gouldiae. Next base: position 40,770,307 of record QUSF01000003.1, read on the forward strand.
CACGAATTATTTAATGAACAAGAATTATTAATGTCTTGTTCTTTCAGGGAAAATCAGAGAATTTCTGTAATGTTCTGTTAATTTCACTTATTTACCTATGCCATTATACTACTGAAGTTGTGACAAGCAATAAAAATTTAACTAACAAATTCTAGCCCTAGTTTCTAGAAAAAATAGTAGAAGGCTTCAAGCACACTATTTTTTTCAAAAAAAAATTGAATTAGCAAAGCCCCTTTTGATATCATTTGTACAGAAGAAAATTATGAAATTTTGTTTTAAAATATGACTTCACCTAAAAGATAGTAAACAAAAATAAGCATCTGACCTTCTCTGTAGAAAAATAGTACCCTATTAGGAAAAGAAAAAAGTGATAATCCTTACTTGGCAGAAAAAAAAAAAAAAAAAAAAAAAAAAAGAGACAGTCTTCATATATTTTGCTTGTCTTCTTAATGTTGCTTTTGGGTCTGCTTTAAAACCCAGATTGATGACACAAGAAGATTTCAGCTATTTGTTTGGGAAAGACAACAAGATGAAAATTTGGAGGGCATCACATATTGTACACTGTGCTTTGGTAAGGCATTTTATAAATTGCATCTGTTGTGTTGGTCTATTTACCATTTCAATAACAAATTATGTAGTTTTTTTGTTTTTGGTTTTTTTTTTTTTTGTTTTTTTTTTTTTTTTTTGCAATGTAGTAATAGGGATTTTTTTGTCTGTGCTTAAATATAAAAGAGAAATATTAATGAACAATGCACTGGTCAGACTCCTACAGCCAGAAATGGTTCTACAAGGAGTTTGCAGAGATGCATTAAGAACTGTATGGTTGGTTGCATGGAGCAACTCAGCCCAGCTCTGCAGCCAATAGGGATGTCTGAGTTTTCCCATTCCAGGATGGCTACAAGACAGTGCTGTGACTATTTCTTATCATTTCCAAGAGAAACTTTATTCCTTTACAGAGGAAATTTTACTCCTTTTTCTGTCTCTGACATTCCAGCCAGCTGAACCCTTCTGCAACTGGGCCCTCTTGTCCTCTGTGACAGATCATTTTGTGGTTACAGAATATCACTGCTGAAAAGTTACAATTTTAAATTCCTCTTCAGTGGATGGTAAAAAATAGAATCTCAAAATCAAAAAAGCAGTTTTATTAATTTCTGTCTCAGCCATATGAAATTAATTTTTGTGTTCAGCATTTCCTTTTTAAAAGAAATGCACTTAAAATAGCAATATGATTTTGGGAAAGCAGGCTTATTTGCTGGAAATTCTATGCTGTGAGAGAGGGAGAAGCTACTACATTATAATATGTCAAAATGTTGAACAATGATCTGAGATGAAAAAATAAAGTTTGATTCTGTGTCCTTTACAATGTTCAGATTTCAACAGAAGAAAATTTCTCCAGGGAACTGTTATCTATGAAATTTTACCTTATGAATGTTCTGCTCTCATACATGAATAATTTCCCCTGGTATCTCAAAACCTTCTACAGCAAGACTCATCTGTTGTTCCTTACTAGAACAAAAATATTTCAAGCTCCTGTTATAAATGGAAGAAGGGGTTTTGAAAAGTCCTTGCCTTTTGCCCAAGCAGCAGACAATAGCTTTATTGAGGTAGCCAGCACCCCAAAACTCATTCTCATTCACAAGCCATTTAATAATGGCTGATTCCGTCTATTATAGAATGAATTATTTATTTAATAGACAGAAAACTAACAGATATAAGACTTATACTACACAGGAATAAAGACAAAAAGAGAAACTACTAGTAGATATATACAGCTTGAGGTAAAAGGTACCTATTAATGTTGCAGCTAATGAAGAAATAATGTAACTTAGAGTTCAATGTATTTTACCATCCAGTTGTTGGTGGGACACACACTCATCGAGGCCCTTTCTCTCAACCCCCAGGGAAGTAACCACAGAACCTGCATCTAGGCTCTGGGGAGAGGTTTCCCACAGTTTCAGGGTGTGTATGTAGAAGGCTTCTGCCTCTGTGATAACTCTGTGTCTTTTACAGTTTGTAAAACAGCGCCTTTCACTCAAGAATATTTCTTTTATCTCTTCCTACATCTGCTCCCTAGACTAAGATGTTGATTCTTAGCTGAGGTCTGAGCCCTTTTGGAACAAGAGCTAACTCCTTGCTGGGCCTTTCAGCCCCTAGGTTATCTCTTTATGGCCCAACTCTCTGTGGTAGAGAGAAAGGTGTGTAGAAGTCCTGTCACTGCTCCCAAATTCATTAGAGTGTTTCTTGTCTTGTTTGTTTTGTTGGTTGTTGTTTGGTTGGTTGGGTGGGGGTTTTTTGTTTGTTTGTTTTGCTTTTTTTAGATCAAAGTTTAGGAAAAATAAAAAAAGATTTTGTAGTGGGTTGATGATGCTGTTGAGGCAGGACAGGAACGAAAAGACTCTGACTCCAAAGGCTGCTGAGAGTAAAACTCTGATTTTATTTAAAATCCATCGCTCTTTATACAGAGCTTCATGCAGACCAACTCCATTGGTGCTGAAGTGAAAACAGCCACACCATTGGTGCAGAGTGCTTGACACACAGTGATAGAACTTAACTATAAAAAATGTGAAAACAAGAGAGATAAAAGATTATCTACATTCTTCTCCAACTCTTTCCCAGGCTTCTGCCTGGTTAGAAACTCTCCGTTTCTCTCTTTGACTGCATCTGAGACCAACAGGTTGACCCTGTTTGGATGCCAGACACTCCCTCCACAGCTGGGCAGGGGATAGAAAATACAGTGAAGGTTGATGAGTTGAGATCAGGACAGAGAGAGATCATTCATCAAATACTGTCATGGGCAGAACAAACTCAAATTAGTAATATTAATTGATTTATTACTAACAAAATCAGAGCAGGATAACAAAAAGTAAAATTAGATGTTAAAACCACCTTCCCCCCACTCCTCCTTCCTTCTCAGCTCTAGTGTCTTCCTACCAGCAACACACGGAGATGGGGAATGGTGGTCTGGTCAGTTCATCACACATTGTTTCTGCCACTGCTCAGGGAGAGCATGGGGTCCCTCCCATAGAAGACAGTTCTTCATGAACTTCTTCAACAGGAGTCCTTCCCACGAGTAATGGTTCTCTGCAAACTGGTGCAAAGTGAGTTCATCCCATGGGCAACAATCCTCTCCAAACTGCTGCAGCATGGGTCACCCTTCCATGGGGGGCAGTCCTTCAGGCACAGGGTCACAAGTCTTGCCAGAAAACCTGCTCCAGCCTGGGCTCCTCTCTCCATGGGTCTGCAGGTCCCTGCGAGGAGCCTGCTCCAGCATGGCCCTCCTCTCAGACATCCACCTGCTCTAGCATGGGGTTCATCCACAAGCTGCAATTGCATCTCTGCATCCCTGTAGATCTCCATGGGCTGCAGGGTCACAGCTCACCATGGTCTTCACCAGGGGCTGCAGGGGAATTTCTGCTCCAGTACTTGAAGCACCTCCTCTCCACCTTCTCCACTAATCTCTGTGTCTGGATAGTTGTTTTTCTGACATATTTTAACTCTGCTTTTCTATGGCCACAATTAAATCTGCACAGTAACATTTTTTTCTTCTTAAATAAGTTATCACAGAGGCATGTCCACCATTTCTAATTGACTTGACCAGTAGCATGTCCCTCTTGGAGCTAGGTGGCATTGGTTCTGCTGGACATGGAAGAATCTTCCATCACCTTTTTACAGAAGCCACCTACTACCAAAACCTAGCTATACACACCTAATGCAGACCTACAGAACTGTGTGAAATTTTTATAAATCATTGCTTTTGTTGCATTGTTAAATAGTTCACTGCCTATTGGCTCTTCCTATCTAGATAAATGCAATCCAAGAACCAACTGTGAGGTGCCTTTTTCTCCCCTGGTTCAGATGGATATGGATATAACTTACATCATGGACAGCTCTCGCAGCATTAGCAGTGAAGCGTTTCAGAGAGCCAAAGATTTTGTGAGCAACATGGTGGATCAGTTTGTCGTTTCCTCACAGCCAAATGAATCATATGGAGGCATCAGAGTGGCACTGGTGCAGCAGGCTCCCAGAGGCTTCCTGCCTGACAGAAACCAAACACCTGTGGCCTTGGAGTTTGACCTAGTGACATACAACAATAAAGATTTGATGAAGAAACACATCCAAGAGTCTGTTCACCAGCTGGAAGGGCCATCAGCCATTGCTTCTGCTCTACAGTGGACAGTTGAAAACGTATTCTTTAAAGCCCCCAGACAAAGAAAACACAGGGTCATATTTACAATAATTGGAAGCAAAACAAGCACATGGGACAGAGAAAGGCTGAGAGAGATTTCACTCGGAGCCAAGTGCCAAGGATTCACCTTATTCACTCTTGCACTTGGCAGCGATGTGAGTGACAATCAGCTGATGGAGCTGTCAAGCTCCCCCACAGATCAGCACTCACTGACACTGGGCAGGTTTTCCTCCCCGGAGATGGTGTATGCTCAGAGGTTTAGCCGGGCATTCCTCAATCTTCTACAACGTAAGTATCACACAGCAGCATTTGCTTCACTTACAGAAAGAAAGATGAGTGCTTTGTAGAAAAAGGTAGTCAGTAGATATGTGCTATCATTCAGTTCCTGGTCATAAATTTGCTGCTAATCTTTCATGATTAGTTTACCTCAGATGCTGGACATTAATAAAAGTGCCAGTAATGACAGAATATCATTCTATTCTAAAGTAGTCTTTTTCCCCTTATGTTTTTATTTAATGTGTGGCTTTGTGTTTGTATTTTTTTGTGCTTTCACTAAAGACAGATCATTCTTCAGCTAAGAGCACACTGTCATATTCCTGATTTAGGCCCACAATTCTCCTCAGACCATTGGCAAGTGTAGATCTACTGAGCTGTTTATGCCTGTTTAGGCTTTGGGACAGGTACAAGATAAATATTTTGCACATTTGACCTTAATCTCTCTACAGAGCAGAGAGAGGACTTACTTTTCAAGACACATTAATGCAGATTATCAGGTCTTAGATGCTTTGACATGGAAATAGGAGAATATCAAAAAGGAAATTGCTACTTATTTAAAATCCTCATCAGACTCATATACTTGGAGATGTCATATTTTCTGTAGAAGGATAAATAGTGTATTAAAGAGCAAGAAAAAATACAGAAGATTGGAAGGAGTAATTCTTTTCTATCTGATCTCTATAATAATTTTCATTTTTCTGGGCATAATGTCAGTCACTCTGGATATAGTGTTTTACTTATTGAAAGATGCAAACTCCAGTACACAAAAACAACCATGTAGTGGTTTTTATTAACCCTACTTTCAAGGATTTTAAAACTCACCCCTGCTACCTGTGCTTTCTCACAGAAGAAATGAACAGTTATCCTTCACCTGAACTTCAAGAAGAGTGTGAAAACTTAGATCGGGGAGACATACAACAGGAAGCATCCATAACTGAAAGGTTGGAAGTCACCTATTTTACTTTTTGAGTGCATACCTCTGAATGCAAGATTTACCCCTTTGGGTTTGTTGTTACATTCAAAGTAGTTATAACAGAAAGGGGATTAGGGTCAAAAGTTTTTTAATGTTTTTCAGAAGGAATGAACCAGATGCATTTTCTAAGGTCATATTGGTGCTTAAATATTTTTCCCCTCCCCTCCTGGAAGGATACCTTTTCCTGGAATGGCTGAAAGTGGTTCCAGTCAAGTTTTAGAAGACATGGAAAATGCCAAAGAACCTGTATACACATTGCCAGAAATGAGAGATGATTATGAGGAGAATGAGTATTTCACAGAGGAAAATGCTAAAAGGGAAAAGCTTCAAGAGTGTGGGAAAGCTCAAGAGAAGAACAAGAAAAACTTAGAGACAACAGCAGAAACTAGAGGTGCCTGTAATGAATATGGTATGATTCTAGAAAATGAAAGTATTTTTTAATTCAGTAAAAGACTAAACTCTGAAGGACTCATTGAATATTTTTACAAGATCAATAATTTCCAATTACATTTTTCCAAAGCTTTAAGTCATCATTTGTTAGTATTTAGTCCAAACCTATATAGTAGTTAAAGACTGAACTATACGTGTCATTATAAATTCAGTTTTGATTTATAACTTTTAAAAATATTATTATATAAAGTTCTAATCCCTCTTACTAAAAGAGTCAATCATCTTAAAATCCCCAAATTGCTCTGTAATTAGTGAGTTACTCCTTCTGGTAATTTAGCTCAACATGGAGGAACTAATTATATCTCTGCTACAGTCTGTTCCTATAGGAAGAGCAGGATCCATCAGCAGAGGTATCCAAATATATATTCTTCATGTTTTTAGCTGTGCTTCCTAATGATACATTTTTCATTGCAGATTTGCCATTAGATTTATGTATGGGAAGTTGATTGTGAGATTATTTCGCACCAATATTCTTGTAAGAGTATTGAGTGAATTTATTGTTTAAATTACAATTAGAGAGAATTTATGTGAAAATAAATGAAAAGGTGTCTGCATAGATTTGGGTGTGGTAGTTCATTTCTACAGATGTTATCCTTTTACTTTACTAAAAAAAAATATTTCCTTTAAGGAAGTAGTCATGGTCACTGCACTTAAATAAGAAACTACCTAAGCCACTTATGAGAGCTATATGAACTGCATTCCCCAGTCCTGTATTGTAATTAGTGACCCAACAGTTTACTTCTAAAAACATGTAGCCCATTTCCAGAACTGCCTTTTGAGAGATGTACTTTGTGCTTGTCTCTTGCTTGAGATTTTTGCTTTTCAGTTGATTAGGAGAAGGTTATGTGATTTTGAATCTTTAAGTTGTATCATTATATTTCTTTATTTCTCAGTTCTTCCTCTGTAATATTGTACTGACACCAAAGTCTAGAGCTGCCTTTCTGTCTTCTTTTGAGTAACTCTGAATTTACATTGGTGAAAGATCATTAGATCTGTTCTTATCAAATACCAGATTGCTACTGAGTATGCTTCTCTCACCTGCTTTGCTAATTTATGCAATTTAAATCTGTAATACTCTTGGATTTGACTAAGGGACTACCATGGATAGTTTAACAACCTATGTATACTAATTTCTGAAATTTTATTGATGGATACCAGTATAAGAAGTTGGAATAGAGGGGAATTATTAAAGAGTTTATTCTCCGAGTTTCTATGGACCAGGTATAGTTATTTTACAATTTTTTTTTCTTTTTTTTGTTAGAAAAAAAAACACCTTTTAGCAGTCCTTTTGTTTATGGCAATGAAAAATTTAGTTTCAGATATTCTGAGCAAAGCAATCATAAAAAGAGGGTTTTCACACTGGCACTGTGTAGTTATAGATGAAAATAGTGAATCTGTATAAGACCTTGAACACTGGCTAGTCCTTTTGTTTGACAGTTTGCACTGAACATTATTATCCCCTGAATTTACAATGCTGAGAATGGTGGACTTTTCTTTCATTAAATCTGTCTCTTATTTCCCTTTTCCAGATGCATGTGACCTTGCTCAAGATAGTGGAGAATGTCAGAATTACGTTTTGAAGTGGTACTACGACAAAGAGCAGAAAAGTTGTGGTCAGTTCTGGTATGGGGGCTGTGGAGGCAATAAAAATAGATTTGAAACACAAGAAGAATGTGGATTCTTGTGTATAGAGTCCTCCTAGTGCAGAGACACTTAAATTACTTTAACTCTTCAGTTAGACTATCAGGTTGATGTGGAAAAGGCATTCAAAGAGGAAAACTTACATACCCACTTGGCTCCCATATTTCAGTTGAAAGAAATTCTTGATTATAAAGTTTTTAACTGGTAATGTAATTGTGAAAATAAAACTTAGGCTATTTCTCCATTGATCTAATATGTTGAGTATTGAGAAACTCTTGTTAGTCAAGGGTGCACAGTTTAAAAGTTATAAAAGTATTGAAATCTGGCTTTCTTCCATAAATACCAAAATGTGCACTTGCTGAATATACTGCATAAAACAAAGCAGTGCCTGAGAGATTTACATGAAATAATATCAGATGCAAGACACTGATATCAAAATGTTTTGATGTGTTTGTTTACATTTATCCTGCTTAGAGAAAATACCAGAAAGCATTTAGATCTCAAATGACAGAATTCATAGAACTTAATTCACTTAAAGGATATAAAAGATTTATTACCATAGCATCATTCTTGGTTTCTTATTTTTTCTAATTTTTTTAATGAATAATCCAACATGTGAATAAAATCAATCATTCTCAAATGATTTATTTATGCTGTTAGTTTCTGAAGCAGGTGTAAGTGTATTCTCATGGTGTGGCTTCCCATTGGTAAATAAGCATTGGTCTCCTGTCTTTGTTACCAGGTGTTAGACAGGTGCTTTTATTTTAGAATATTAGATTTTTATGGTTGCTCTTGAGGGAAAGAAAAAATCCTGAAGACATCTGATTGAAGATAGTAAATGCAGTGCCCTGCAGAAAGGTAGGACTTGGCTGAGCTTTCATACTCTGATTACTTACCCAAATTCTGTTGTTGCCCATTTTATGGCTGTAGAAGTCACAGTGCATTTAACTTTGTCACCATAGGCTGTTCTGCAGAGGTGGCTGTACTTACCTGGCATTTTGTTCTTTTCTGGATGCACTTACAAGATCCAAAAATAGATCTAGCAGCATCATTCTATATGGTCCCTTGAAAATAAAAGAAAGAAGATTAAACTGGATAAAAGCTGTAAAAATTATGCAGAAAATGCTTCTTACTATAGAAATAAAGTGAAATGATTACATATATTCCATACATGAAAATGGATGTCACTGGATATAAAACAATATGTGCCAGATTTCCTTAAAAGGATAAAATTGCAAAGACAGCAGTCCACACACTCTCCTGGGCTTTCACCCACCACCTGGCAGATTTTGGGAGAGAGCAGTGAAGCAGCTCCTGGAGCTCTGGGACAGTGCCAGACTTCAGAGTGTTGGGAGCTAGATTTCTATATTTGCTGTCCTTTCAGAGATGGCCATAGGTCATAAGAGCAGAGCCAGGGTTTAGTTACTCAGCAGAGCATTGAGAGGAGCACAAGTGCCTCAGACACAATAGCAGCACTTGCTGAACACTCCCTGAATCCTGCTTACATCTGAATCAGAGCAGGCAAACAGGATGAGAGCAGGCACTACACAGCTGAGACAGAAAAATGAGGTCTAACTTTTTGAAGACCTTTTTGACTTAGATGCGCTGTTCATTACACAGAAACATTCTGCCTGTGTTGCTTTTCCTTGATAGATAGTACTTGATAGCATTATTATTATTATTATTATTATTATTATTATTATTATTATTATTATTATTATTATTATTATT